>JAMAGK010000068.1:0-27775 GCA_023626135.1 Talaromyces sp. R2412 | reverse complement strand
AGAATAATATATATTTATTATTTTTAATATTTAAATTATATATAGTTTTTATATAAACTTTTAAAATATATAATAAAAAAATAAATTTTATTATAATAAATAAATATAAATTATAAAATAATATATATAAAAATTATTATTTTATTTAATATAAAATTAAGCTTAATCTTTATATAAAACTTTAATAAAATATTTTAAAAAAAATTATAAAGTATATTAATACTCTATTTTAAATTACTAAAATTTTTTTTTAACAATTTAAAATTATAAAGTAGTTAGTTTATATAAATATCTAGCTCTAGTAAACTGGATAAACCGGTTTTCCGGCCAATGTGGCGGCTTCCACCACCACAATGCTTTAGCATTTAATTTATATTTATTATATAAATATCTTTCTAAATTTAATATAATTAAAAAAATAAATTTTATAATTAATTTTATAATATTATATTAATTTTATAAAAAATATAAAATTTATAGAAATATTACTAAATTCAACTTTATATAATTTTATTAATAATAACAAACTTATAATTTAAATTAAAAATTTTATTAAAAAAATTAAAAATAAATAAGATTCTATTTAAAATTAAATAAAATTAAAATTATATAGTTATATTTATTATTCATTATTTTCTTTTTTTATTACTAATTTATATACTAATAAATTATATTAATAGTTTATTAATTAATTATTTATATGTCTTTTTATATATATTTCTATAAATGATATTTTAATCTTAATTTTATTTATAAAAAAAATCTAATGTCAGTTTATAGTTTTTAATTAAGATTTAGTTTATTAAAGTTTTCTTTTATTTACTAATTTTTTTTAGTATTAATTCTAATATTTTTAAATTTTTTAGTAATTATATAATTTTATATAGAAAAAAAAAATATATTAATACTTCTAAAGTTAGATTGGATAGTCATATATAATTAAATATAATTATTTATATAAACTAACGTACCTGTCGAATCGATCCAGTTGTAACTGGATCTGGCTTATTTACTTCAGTCACCCCACATGAATATTGAATTCGGTATTTTTTTGAATGTCATAGTTGATGCTGATATCAGTTCGATATCTGGAGTCAATAGTAAATGCCTGTTTCATTTCATTACAGCCGAGTCTACATACACAGCATATTCGTAAGACAAAAACAAACCTGACAAGTACTCATACATAATATGAAGTAGGGGGGGCAATATAAAAGCGGCAAGCTCATATCCAAAAAAGGAAATGCATTACCTTTCCTGGAAAAGTGAAATATACATATAATCTTTGAATTCAAGTTGTTTTAAGTTGAACACCGCTTAAATCCCAAGAAATCGAAAACGGGTTAGTTTTATATATATAGAAGATGACCTCTTACGTTGATTACTTTTACTGATTATATGCTTTCTCTAGTCAAAGTACGATAGACCATAGGTACAGGGAATTAATTTTTATCATTCAGCAGTTAACATCAATTGACTAACATCCATTAATTGAAAGAGCGTATTTGGCCTCGATTTTAGACACATCACTCATCATATATATGTATTTAGATGGCGTGAATGCATCTCTAATGTATCTTCTCAACAAGAAATTCATCCCCAGCCGATCCTTTGCTCACCCTGTCATTTCAAGATGTTAGCTCTATTAACGATAATAATAGTAGCCAGGGGGTCGGTTAATTGACAGAAACCGTTACACAGGGCGAAAATACAACCCCATGTTGCCAAGATTCTCTTTTACTATATTCGACATCCCTGTACGACTCGTTTTTGTGATGGCCATGCGTGCACGCATCATGCATGAGCAAGCAGGGATTATTTATACTAGGTCGATGTTACTCTGCGGATTTTATTATTGATCGGTGAGAATGCCGAAGATAAACAAACAAAACCCCAGAAAATATTCAAGGTGAAAAAGTGAAAATGGTAGGTATAGGTTGATATCAATTATTGACTTCAGTACTGGTGTTAACCAGCCACGACGTAAGATGAGATAGTAACGTATGTAATACATAATTTGAAAAACAATGTCTCCTATGTATATTAGACAGCCTTTTTAGATAATAAATACAGAGATAAGCCATGTTTTGCATGCAGCCTGCATGCATCGTCAAGAGTCTACGTACCTAGTCTCATTGATTCTAAATTAGGGAACCAGACCATGCTGACGCAAGCAGGTGGCTGAGTCTGATTGCTTGCATGGGTGGTTCCATCTGTTTGTTACTGTTTAAGTGGATCAATGCTTAGTAGACGTCAGTTAATGCATAGTGCATGTATATTGGTTTTGTGCAATACATGTTACTTGAATGGTATCGGAATATGAGTATTTGAACAACTTTAGTTATCAATTGATTGAAGCTCATGTTTGAATTTGGACCTGAATGTAACAAATGATATTAAATGATGTTAATATTTCAACAAGAAGGCTGTCACACCAGTTGACTATGCTCTGCGTGATGGGTATATTTATAGGTATTCAATACAGGCTATAATATAGTAGATATTCTAAGTACAAATATAGACCGTATTACCTCAGGTCCGGATTCGAAATCAGACTGGTCTAGATAACAACTCGCGTTCGGCGAGCATTGGTAATAAAGAGAGCTCGGGCTGGGTCGATATCGTTGATGCCTAGTCACAGAGTCTTCAGCCTGCTCTCGCACGGTAGACAATCAGTCTCGCCACCATCTTCCCAGCGCGCCTCCAGCGCCAACCATATCAGTCATTTCCTCAAAGCTAACTTCCACACGGAACATCTTCCCATCGGTCGTGCCATTGCCCGATCCCAGAGGCACGACGACCCCCCAGCCAACCAGTTTCTCCCAGGCTTCTCGCGAGACATCGCGGCCCCATACCCGTCCACCAGTCACTGCAGCTCCTTGTGCTGCGGCGGTAGCTTTTGCGGATGTCAACAGGCGGACGTATTCTGCGTAGGCAGCTGGGAACGACAGGGCAAGTGGAGCCACGTCTTGTGGGTTTCCCATGTCCAACCCAGGATCGTGGAGAGCAGTAAGACGGGTGGCAGCTAGCAGTAGAGACAGTGGCAAGGATGTCGAACTGGCTGATCCTGTCATGGATGGCGCAAATGGAAGAGGAGCCGGGTCAGGGCAAGCAAGATTGTGCAATATAAAGCTCTGCGGAGTTGGTATCTCGAGCGGTGTCGATTCTCCGTCAAGTATTCCATAAGCGCTATGATTGAGATTTGATATTGGTAGCAAAGCACTAGAAAAGAAGTCTTTTACGGACTTGGTTTGGTTATAGATTTGTCGTAAATGCTTTTCGAACTCTTTATCACCCCACAAGCCCTATAAAACCAATGAGCAAGCCATTGAAAATGTTTTAAACATTGATCCTACCTTCAAGAAAGTTCTCCAGCTATCGATGACCTGCGAGTGAGGCACAGGTTTCATTTGCCCGAGTGCGCTATTCTGAATCTCCTCATCTGCAACATTCAATGCTGAAAGACAGGCTTCCGAGAAGCCTTCAAAGGTCCTTGCCGACGGTAAAAAGACATAACGGTGGCTGAATCGACTTTTCACTCGCTTCTCCAAAGCTTCCGTGACATCAACCTTTGTCGTTAATCCGAGCACAGCGAGCGGCGCCTTGCGAGCCTGGGCAATGTCGAAAAGATTATATAAAAGGGTTTGACGAGGGTGTGTCGCGAAGAGATCAAACTCTTCGAGAACAATCACGACTGACTTGGCAGTGGGGATGCCAGTCATGTTGGAGCCGTCAAATAGCTCCTCTGGATGTGACAGCAGTGCAAGCAATGTTGCCATTGTATCGGCGTAGCTGTTGACTTTTGAAGCTTCGTCTTCTGTATGTGTCTCTCGACCGAGTTGCCTCCAGATTTCCCGAAGAGCGAGGCGGTCATCGGTGTGGAAAAATCCATTGAGGCGAACCACATGAAAGTCGTCCTTGTGATTCTTTGCCAACTTCGAAATAACCGATTCAACCATTGCAGTCTTGCCGCTTCCCCGAGAGCCCATGAGAAGCATTGAGTTTCCTTCTCCAGCAGTGACAGTTTGCTCAACTAGCTGATATACCTTTTGATATTCGGCGTCCAGACCTTTCAACGGCACGAGTCTCCTCCCAGTCAGCTTCTCAAGCACAAGATTGCTCACAATACCAACTTCTTCACGAAGATGAGGGTCGCACGTTTTGCAAAATGTTTCTGCATAGCCTGGGAGAGGAGTGTTTTGATTTAGTAGCTGTTCCTCATGTGCATCGACATCATGTATCAAGTCTTGCTGCAGTTGTGCCGTCACTGGATCATAACTATCGTCCATGCCTCCATTCACAAGCGGCGAATCTGTAGCGTCCTTAACTGCATCTGTTGCAGGTTCTGACTCTTCGCTATCCTTCTTCCTTGTAGTCCTTGTTGATTTCCTCCGTACCACGGAAGCCTTGAGCTTTGGCGATCCATCATCATCATCCGTTGTACTCGTATTATCCGGAGAATTCCTTTTCTGCACACTGCGCGCACCACCCCTCGCGGACCGTGGAGTCCTGGAAGGCGCCTCGGCCGCTGCCCTTCTTGGCTTTCGGGTCGATTGAAGAGCCAGCGCATCCTCTTCATATCTCTGCGGCGCTCTTCTCTGCCTGCCACTTGCTCGAACGCTCCTTGATGGGGTCTCAGCGTCCTCCTGCGTAGCGGTTCTGTCGTTGACCGTGGATCGTCGGCGAGAGGATTTCGAGGGGGTGGCGGCAAGCGCTTCCTCGGCTTCGGGGTCGTCGATGTCCATTGCCATGAGTTCGTCATTCTCGTCTGGAGGGGTTTCTGGCGTTTCGGAGACCCTCCTCCTTTTGGACGCTCGCGACTCGGCCATTTTAGCTTCAGGTTGTGTGATATGGAGTCGCTAGTAACTCGGTAGTTGTTGACTTCTCGATAAAATCAAATTGCGACGCCAAATGATGAATTGTTATAGGTCTGTCGTTGCCAGGCGTTGCCAGGCGTGAAAGTCAACAAAGGATGAAACTCGAAATTTCAAGCTCCCTCAATCGCATCGGCCGCAACGTCAAGCCGGGGAAGCAATTGAATCAAAGACAAATGTTCCAGTAAGCTGCAGTCTTGGTGAAGGTAGTGATTCGAGCTGGCGCAACGCTGCAAGGAGGTCGTCGTTGTTGTTTTTGTTGGTGATGATGGTCATGACAAGATTATTGAAGCGTGCCTGGGCCGAGCTCTCGAAACGGGAATGCCAGACCCACTCAGAGCCCCACACCTTGTATATACTCTCCAGGATTTGGAGAGTTGATATTCATTTCCAATGATGAATAGGGTCTATGGTAGCTCAATATTTTCCTGTGTATATGTTTATCGTCTCAAGGAGACCTTGTTCTCTAACCATTTTGGCGCTGGAGGCCAAGAGTAGAGCTGGGAAGATCTAATTGAAGCTCAGCCATGGTCACCACGTAAAAATAAAAACAAAACACTGGTTCCGAGTAGTAGTATGAATGACCAATAAACGAATTTTTCTCCTACTTTATCAGTTTGTTACCAGTCAAACGGCAGATAGGTTGAAGCACAGGCAAGAACCAGACGGGCCGAGGCACCATCTCGGCCGAACAGAGCAACAATCTGTCAATCACATTTGGAACGCCGATAACGAACTGACCAAGCCCACCATGCGCTCTACACGTTTCTACCCTTTATCTTTTGCGATATTTTCTCCAGCACTACACATCGGCTGAAACAATACGTCACTTCTCTTCATAGAAGATTATTACACGGTTTGCGCAACTGTCCAAAACACCATGGCCAGCGACAAGAAATACGACGAGTTCGAAACCGGACTTTTAGAGATATATGAGCACATCAGAAGCAAAGCGCCTAGGGACGGAAGTCCGGTAAGTGAAACAGGCTCTTCTCCTCGTTCTTTCTAACTCTAACAAACTTGTCAAAATGTTCGCAGGGCTGCTGGGATCTCGACCACTACAAAGCCAACGTACACCTAGAATCAGCCACCAAAGGCCCGCCAGGACGAGCCGTATACCGCCTCACCGTGACATCGGAGATGCAAAATACTTTGGGTAGTCTGCACGGTGGATGCGCCGCTACAATCATCGACAACCTAACATCCACCATCCTAATGGCCGTGTCGCGGCCAGGCATGTTTCAGTACGGAGGCATCAGCCGGAACCTGAATGTCACGTATCTGCGGCCGCTGCCGTTGAATGTAGAGCTGCGGCTTATTTGTGAGGTTGTACAGATGGGACGCAGATTGGCTTTGGTCAAGGCGGAAATGCGAAGGGTGGATGACGACTCGCTGTGCGTGGTGGGTGATCATCAGAAAGCGAATATGGATCCGGAGGCGACACAAAAACTATAGAAGAATACATCATCGTCCAAATTTTATGTGTCTACGAGATGCTTGAATATGGTTACATGGAGCAGCAAGCTGGTATTCAGCGAATGGTGTATTAATTCTAGAGGGAGGCGGCTTATCAACAGATAGGAACATAGAGATAGACAAGAATTCATAAACCATCATCTGCCGGAGATACTAAGGAATCCTATAATCGAAGAGGCTGGTCCGGAACTATTAAGTTACTCAAAAAAGAAAGTATTGGGCGGTTAATCAAACAATGACTGCAATTGTCTTTTTTTCTGAGTACGAAATTGCATTTGGCTGACAAGACAGAACAAAGCTCTTATTCTTCGTTGACAAGGTTCTGGCCTTCACGGAGGCCTTCGACAACAAGCTCATGGCCCTCAACACGCCGGTAAATGTCACGGACATCGTCTACTGTATGTTAGCAAAAAAAGGTCTGGTACGTACAGCGACAAAAGCTTACCTGTGGTTGTCTCAAAGTGTGAAGTGGCATCGTAGCTCTTGGAGATGTACACATGGTCTTTGCTGCCGTCTTCCAGAGGCTCGTACAAAGGAATAGGAGGCCCCATAAACGTCTCCTCAATCCGTCCAAGTCTCTGGAAACCAGCCTGCAGCTCGACGTGGTGGTTGGCGTCAGTCTCGGCAATGGTAGAAACAATGGCGACGTAGTAGCCCTTGGGGCAGACGTTGTGAGCAGAAGAGACAACGGCAATATAGATGTCTGCCAACTGTTAGAAACTTCTCATCAAAGCTTGTACAGAAATTCTCAAATATACCGTGCTTGCGTCCAACTTGCGACTGAGGAATGATGAGTTGCAAAGAGTCGCTGTCGTCGGTCTTTTCGACCGGGTGCTTCAGGATGCAAATCGCGCGAATGACATATCCCGTAATCTTGGCCTTCTGGGGGAAGTAGGAGGGATCTGCGATGATCTTGGTTGTCTTTGTGGAAAATTTCATGCCCTCGCCAGCTTCGTCACGCTCCTTCATGGTCGCTTTGATGCCAGACACCTTGCCGCTCTCGTCGTACAAGACTTCGTCGACATCCGTGTTAAGCATATAAGTACCACCGTAGATAGCTGAGAGACGAGCAAATCCCTGGGGGAGTTCACCAAGTCCATATAGCGGGTAGATGTAAGGGGATTTGCCATATCGAGCCATCGAGTTGACATATAAACGAATACGGTTGACCGTATCCTTTACTCCACCAGCAATCGAGATATATTCGTCGGACTGGTGCAGCGCCATCGAGTGACCAACAAAGTCGCGGGTTGTGGCCTCAAGTCCAAACTTGTCATAAACATCCTTCATGGTAGCAGTAGCCAGGTTGAGTCCTGAGACCAGCATAAGTCAAACAAAGTCTTAGACTACAAGTTTTCAAGCTTACCTTGGTGAGTGCTCGGGTCATCATCCTTGAATTCTCCAACCCACTCCAAAAACTTCTTTGCGCGTCTCTTTTCGAAAAGCCCCATCAGGGACGAGCGCAATGCTTCGCCAGAGTCCGAAGGCACCTTGGCGACAGTGGCCTTGGGGCCCTCACCCTGTTGCACATAGCTTCCAGCAATCTGCTTGAATTCCAGGTATCTCGTCACATCAGTGGACACCAGGATGTTGGTCAATTCTCCATTCGACATAAGCAGCTTAGGGATCAAGTCGACGTTCCAGTCGTTGACTCGGCCGTATTTCTTCCATGGCTCCTCGCCAGCGGGCACGTTTCCGTATTTTTTGAAGAGCTGCGCTCGCTAAGTTAGTGGCGATAATTATGAGAAGACATATAGTATGCAGAGTATTACTGTTTCAATGTTGACAGATGCCGCTTCTCTGTGTTGAGGATCTTCGTCAGTACAACTTCATGAGGAAGTGGTTGGCATAGAGCTTACCCGCCGTAATGATCATTGCGATCAATGTGAAGCACCTTCTTGCCCTTCACACTCAGGACCCTTTTCGAGTCATCAGTTGAAATTCCATCCTCCCAAACAACATGACAGTCCCGCTTACCCAGAAAGCACACACTCGGTCAAGCCTAGACGCAGGTTGTTGTTGTTAGCTTGAGGACAATATGGGCTGCGGGGTAGATCACATCACCTACCGGTGCCCAGCACGACGACATCATACTCCGGCGCAATCTCATCCATGGCGTATCGAGTCGACGGCAGTAGCTGTGTTTGATTCAAGTAGTAGAGAGTAAAGCAGTCAACGCTGACGGGAGGGTTCAAAGGTCGTTCAGAGGCGATCGATGAAAGGGGATGTTGGGGCACTGGGGGGCAAGATGGCTAATTGACTTGACTAGTGAAGCTAGCAGGCTCAACCTAGTTGCGATCCCCGCGGCGGAGCCCAAACAGCGGTGTCACGGGCCCGCGCCCCTAAGCCCCTGATAGTCTATTTGTTGTGATTTACAATATTGATACTAGATTCAGAGTAATTATTGTTTATGGCTTTGGAAAAGAATGATAACAAATGATATAGTTACAGAACTGGCTACAATGCAGCTTGAGCCAAGATAAGCTTCCCTCCAAAAAAAAAATAATAATAACAGAAGCTTGCAGTGGTGATACAGGAACAAAGTGCCAAAAAAGGGTATCCGTCCTACTTTTCTGTCGAACTTTCGTTTAGAAGTTCCTCTGTTTCTAATTCTGGGTCCTCAGTCTCAGGATTTAGAATGGCTTCCTTGTTGGCTTCGAACAGTTCCCGCGCATCCTCCCAAGCATACCATCTTTCACGAAGAACGTGCTTGATCGATCTCTGGGTAATCTTGATCTGTTTGTTTCCGATTGTAGTTAGTAATCAAAGCTCAAAACAGAGAAGTATCAGATGAAAGGAAATCATACCGCGCGAGCGCGCTCCCCGGACTCTGCTTCTCCATAACCAGCCTTGAGTCTATCTCTTTCCAAATCTGAAGTCGCTATTCTGTTGCGTTCCTTTGCACAAACCCACCATAGACAATGGAGATCATCCCAAGACTTGCCACGGAGTTCTTGGATCGACCAAGGGCGTCCTGCTTCAAAATCAGTCCCTGGATAACCAACATCAGGGGGAAAAAAAGAGACCACATACCGTGCGTGCCGTCAAATTCAGGTGTGCTCAAGGGTTGTCTATTCGGAGGGAAAAAGGCCCATAGTCCGTGATTCGGATCCGATTTGCGCGCGGGAATTTCTGATGCAGGAACAGGCGTCGGTAATGGGTATTTTGAGGCACTCAATTTGTGTCTAGGTCCGGTCATGTGGATTGCTGAGACGCCGCGGTTTTTGCTCTTGTCCGGACCTCGGCGGGCTGCGTTGCTCGCTGTAGAAGAGAAGGTCGCGTGTTGTGGTGTTGAGCTGACATTGCTATGCCATGCAGGAGCAAGGTAGGGTGGTGGTAATCCTGCAAGTAAAGACGGCTTCGACTGGTTACCCAGTCGTCCTATGAATTGTCGATTCATGTTGTATAAATGGGCCAACCTGGCAGTTGGGTGTCCAATGCCAGTTGACTCGACCTGAACGATGAAGGTCTGGCCTGAGCCTCGAAGGAAAAGTCCGCTGCCCGGCCGCCGCGGCTAAGTCACGTGGCAACTAACAAGCTAGCGTAGCGCCTCGACTTTCGAACTTTGCGGCCTCAGCGTTTGTACTTCCTAATGTGGTTTGAAAGACATTTTAGGGAGAGGACTGCACATTCCTTGCATCCAATATTACTACACTCGGATCTATCTAATTCTTTTATCCTATAACACAGGTAGCTGTGCCCAGTACACTGCAAGCGCAGTCAAAGTAAACTGTAACCGGCTATACAAGGAACTCGAAATTAAAATAGTCCATTCAATTTATTGAATCCCAGAATAAATTGTATGATATGGCATCAAGTCTATCAGGTCACATTCCACAAACGCGAGCAGAATGAGTAAGTAGTGAATGCCCTTGTGGTCCGTGCACTGATCGAAGCGCGCGGCTATCATCGCTCCGCCCGTGATCGGTCCGCCCAGTCCCAAGAGCACTGCTTCATCTGCAGTTTTGCATGCCTTTTCTACGAAAACACCTCAGCAGTGCCAGTACCTTGGTCAACAGCAAAACGAACCTTTTCCCTCGATTTATATATCCCTCTCGCCACCATCTCCGAAGAATTTTGAAGTCAATCTCACCATGAATAGGCCAGGTTTGTGACCTCTCCCCCCGCCATTGTCCATGCGACACTGCAACTGCTGGCGAGCTGCTCTCCTCTACCGTCACGAAACAACCGTCTGCAAAAATTGTGCCTTGGTGCTCCCTCGCATGGCTTTGGCCGACGTGGATAGTGGCCAGCACAGCCTTGGCAGGACTCGAGAACAGGCGTTTCTGCGACAGGGTCGGAGAGTCGGTCGCGTAGTGCTTTTTTGCACTGCAACCCTGGAGAAGAGTCGCACGAGAATTTCAAATATACAGGCTATTGAACGAAGAAATGCTGATGTGTTGAGAAACATCTAGGACCAGGCCCACAAGCTCTCAGAGGCATGCCAGGGTTTCCAGCTCAACAACAGGCACAGGCTCGAAATGCAACGCTAGCTTCAAGTCGAATTCCGAATGGTAAGATGGGTGTGTGCTTCTAGAATTTTTTTTTTTTTTTTGGAGTGAATTCACGTTCTGACCTCGTGGGAATTGCGCCGAACAGGGACAACTGGCAACTGGAACTTCGGTGCTCTCTCCATGGGAGCGGCCCCAGGACTGCAAAATCACCAACAGCGAAACATCGGGTCGATGGGAACATTTGCGCAGAGCCTCAGTGGATCTCAGCCTGCAACACCGTTGGATCTTTCGTGAGCGATATTCAGTCAATGTCTTCGCAGACAGGGCGGCTTGCTGACATTCTGCGACCCCAGGGAATTTCCTTCATTATCTGGAGCACCGCAACAGAACCAATCTCAAAATTCAGCGCAAGCTGTGTGGGCGACCGCTGGACAACGTGCTACGCAGCAAACACCAGTGCAACGGCAGCAGCCTCCGTCGAGTCAACCTCCGTCGCGAACCTCGCAAACGCAAAGCCACTACGCGCAGCAGCAAGCGTCTCAAGACGACCTGTTCCCCTCGGGGGCGCAGTTTGCCAACAGGCTGGACGATTTCCGGAACAACGGACAGGGACAACTTGGGGCAAGTGGACAGCCGCAGACAGGAAATATCGAGGAATTCCCGCCGCTGGGACGCAACACGGCTGAGATGCCTCCTGGTGGGCTGCCCGCGCGCATGAACGACATCGGGCAGGAGCGACGGACTGGCTTCGGCAGCTACGGACCCGGCTTGCCGTTCTCCGCGCAGACACAGTCCGCGCAAGCCCGCAACATCCTCGCTGCAACGCTGAATGGGCACGAAAGCAGTCGCGTCATGTCGCCAGGCGCAGGAACAGGAACAGGAGCAGTAGGCTCCGGTGGTACGTCGGGTCGAACTGCATTGCGCGTCTGCTGAATGTTGATGCTGACTGATGTGTGTGTTTTGTTATAGCTCCCGGCCTGCCGACGTCGAGATCGCCTCAAGGACCAAATGGCGTCGCAAGCCAGGAAAAAGAGGTACGGCGGTCTTGCATAATCCCAGACATAGATACAAATGCTAACTAATTACAGCAACGTCAATCCCAGGGAGAAGCAGCACAAGAAACATCAGGCTCTGGCCAGAGCGCGGAACAGCCACCGTTGTCACAGATGAGCGAACTCGACAGATTCGGTCTCGCAGGGCTACTCAGGATGATCCATAGCGAAAGTCCGGATGTCGCGAGTTTGGCTGTTGGCCAAGATCTTATGACGTTGGGGTTAGATCTCAACCAACCCGAGTACGACTGACTGCTCCCGATCCCTAAAATTACACATGATTAACTTGAGTCAACAGGCCTCTGCATCACTCATTCGCCTCGCCCTTTGTGTCTTCCATGTCCGCGTTGCCGCTTGAGCAGGATTTCACCATTCCCGGCTGCTATAATGTCGGAAACGTACAGCCCTTGCAAACCCGCATCACGAGCTTCAGTGACGAGACGCTATTTTACATTTTCTACAGCATGCCCCGTGACATCTTGCAAGAACTGGTAGCCGAAGAGCTCATGGGTCGCAAATGGAGATATCACAAAGTCGAGCGATGCTGGCTGACGAGAGACGAAACATACCCCGGCCCTGTCGACGTTGAGCGCGGCGTCAGCGAACGTGGTGTTTATCTGTGGTGGGATCCTGCAACGTGGAAGAAGATTCGCGTATGTTACTGTCTTGTTCCTTTTTTTCCCTGTTCATAAGACTAACGTGCCTATGCTATACAGCGCGAATTCATTCTCCGCTACGAAGACCTTGATAACAGGCTGGATCCTGCGCGGGGCACGCAACGTGTCGGATTCCCGCCTCAAGCTTCATAGCTGCATAAGTTTCCTGGCTAACGCGGCATGTGTTCATGGTTGTTTGTCTGGTAAAATGGGAGAGCAAACGCTTAATGTTTGGGTTAACCCGGGGGCGTTGGTTATACTACACAATGGTCTAGCATTGGGCGGCAATGTATGAACGACATAGTTATGAATCCGAAGAGTGCAAAGCATTGAGCAATCAATAGCTCGCACTTTTGTCCTTCGCATGTTCACTTGCTCATCAGTCATTTTTATCGTATATGTAGTTCGTAGTGCACTCTAAGTACATTTAGAGTAATCGCCAGGAATACTGGTGTGTGATTGACAAGTCCGCTTTTGATTTTGTCACAGGGCCGAATAATTCGCCCAGTAGATACAATTTATCATGTACCATTCATTCCGACTATGCATAGAACGTGTCTATCAAGATGCATGCTACGCGCCGATGCCATGCGGGGTGGGACCGATTAGCTAATCCGCACGTGATGTCTAAGCTGGAATAGGCAAACCATAAACAGCTCCCGCCGGGACCAAACAAAGCAAAACAATCATCCACCGCCCGCACCACGACAACGAAAACATCCCACGAGTCTACGAGTCGCAAACACACATTTTTTCCCCCGCAAGGCGCGGCCCGACTAATGCTATAGTTCTCACAGGGAACTGAGAAAATAAAATTGCGAAATAGTATATGGATTCTGCGAAACAATGAGGATCGTTGAAATCATTATTGACGTGGGTGTTGTTGCGTTCCGCAGCTTCGGGTTATGCTGACCTTGGGGAATTACAGGGCTTCAAGTCGTATGCCGTACGAACGGTCATTTCAGGATGGTATGCGCCTGCTTTCTGGTCTTTAGTCTTTCGCATTTGATGCTTGCGAGATGGATGCTGATGTTCGATATTTGCGGTGGAGTGAAAAGCTAACTCGTCGCGCAGGGACGAATCCTTCAACTCGATCACCGGTCTGAACGGTAGCGGGAAATCCAACATTCTCGATGCCATTTGCTTCGTTCTCGGTATCACGAACATGAGCACGGTCCGCGCACAAAACTTGCAGGACCTCATCTACAAGCGCGGACAGGCCGGAGTCACAAAGGCGAGCGTGACGATAGTCTTCGACAACCGCGACACGGCCAAGTCGCCCATTGGATTTGAGGAGTATGGAAGTATTTCAGTCACGCGACAGATTGTGCTGGGCGGCACCAGCAAATATCTCATCAACGGTCACCGCGCGCAACAACAAACAGTGCAGAACCTCTTCCAGAGTGTTGGCTTGAACATCAACAACCCGAACTTCTTGATTATGCAAGGCCGAATCACCAAAGTGCTGAATATGAAAGCCGTCGAAATATTGTCCATGATTGAAGAAGCCGCTGGTACGCGAATGTTTGAGGACAGGAAAGAAAAGGCAGCCAAGACAATGGCCAAGAAGGAAATGAAAGTTCGCGAAATCGAAGGCCTTTTGAATGAGGAAATCGAACCCAAGCTGGAGAAGTTGCGAGGTGAAAAGCGTGCCTTCCTCGACTTCCAGCAAACACAAAACGACGTTGAGCGTCTCACACGCTTAGTGGTAGCCCATGATTATCTAAAGGGCAAAGATCGGTTGCACGCCGCTGGAGAAGATTACGAAGCAAAAAAGGCCAAAGTGCAGAATATTGAAGACAATGCTACGCGACTCAAGAGCGAGATCGAGCATTTGGAAGAGGACGTTAAACGCGTCAAGGCTGTGCGCGAAAAGGAGCTTCGGAAAGGCGGGAAATTCCAAGCATTGGAAAAAGACGTTAAGGAACACTCTCACGAAATGGTTCGGTTGGCCACTGTCATTGATTTGAAAAATTCTAGCATTGCAGAGGAAAAAGAAAAACGGAAAGCCAGCCAGAAGAATGTCGCCGACCTTAAAAAGCTGCTTCAAGACAAGAAGAAAGTCTACGATAAGCTCCAAGAAAAATATGATGCCGCTAAATCAGAGCTTGACGCTCAAACTTCAGAGGTTGAGAGGAAGGAAGAGTTGCTCCAGACTCTGCAAACCGGTGTCGCATCCAAGGAAGGCCAGGAGAATGGTTATCAGGGGCAGCTCCAAGACGCTCGGAACCGCGTAAGCTCTTCTGCGACGGAACAAGAGCAATCAAAACTCAAAATCAGTCATCTTGAGAAGCGAATCAAAGAGGAGGAGCCTCGCGCAAAGAAAGCCAAGGAGCAAAACTCCGGCCTTTTGAAGGACTTGGAATCCTTGAGGGCACGAGCACAAAAATTGGAGGGTGATATGGTCAAACAAGGCTACGAGCCAGGCAAGGAAGAACAGATGTACCAGGAACAAACGACTTTGCAACGCGAAATTCGCGAGCTTCGGGAAAGGGCAGATGCTCTAAACAGAAAAGTAGCAAACCTTGACTTTTCTTACACAGATCCTTATGCCGACTTCGATCGGTCAAAGGTCAAGGGTCTAGTGGCGCAATTGTTTACTCTCGACAAAGACAAGACCCAAGCAGGCACTGCACTTGAAATCTGTGCCGGTGGACGTCTCTACAACGTTGTCGTTGACAGTGCAGAGACTGGCTCGCAGCTTCTTCAGAATGGAAAATTACGCAAACGTGTTACGATTATTCCCTTGAACAAGATTTCAGCATTCAAGGCATCCGCTGAAAAGATCAACGCGGCGCAGAAACTGGCGCCTGGAAAGGTTGACCTGGCTCTGTCGTTGATCGGATACGATGAGGAAGTATCGGCGGCCATGGAATATGTTTTTGCGTCGACACTTATTTCCCAGGATGCGCAGACCGCGAAAACGGTTACATTCGATCCCAGTGTTCGCTTGAAGAGCGTAACTCTGGAAGGCGATGTCTACGACCCGTCTGGAACGCTATCCGGAGGCAGCTCACCAAATTCGAGCGGTGTTCTTGTTGTTCTTCAGAAGCTTCACGAGATCACAAGGGAGATGAAGAGCAAGGAGCGTCAGCTTTCTAACTTGCAAGAGACCCTAACAAAGGAGAAGAAGAAGTTGGATGCGATGCGAGCAATTAAACAAGAGCTGGACTTGAAAAACCATGAGATTAAGCTTACCGAAGACCAGATCAACAGCAACAGCTCATCATCGGTTCGTAGTAATCCGATTACGCTGCAAGATGTATACTGACCAGAGTAGATTATCCAAGCTGTTGAGGAGATGAAGGAAACCATCGAGCAGTTGAAGAGTGACATTGCGGACGCCAAAACCCGACACACCGAGGCACTCAAGGATATCAAGAGGATTGAGAAGGATATGAAAGAATTCGACAGCAACAAAGACAGCAAACTTGCCGAGTTACAGACCTCTCTCGATAGCTTGAAAAAGGGTTTGAACAAAAACTCCATTGCCGTCAGGACCTTGCAAAAAGAAATGCAAGCTTCAAGACTTGAGGCAGAGCAGGCTGGAAGCGATCTTTCAGCTGCAGAGGAGCAGTTAGCCGAAGCCGATGTTGCCATGAAGGCTCAGGAGGAGGAGATGGCGACTCTAAAGAAGGAACACTCGAATATCAAGGTAAGTGACAAGGCACATGCTGTATTGAACGAGAAAAATGAACTAACCGCTTTCAGGATGCCCACGATATCGCTCAAGCTCAACTAGAGGAAGAGCAAGCCAAATTGACTGGTTTTGATGACGAACTCAGCGACCTCGAGGAAGCAATTCGTTCGAAGAATGCGCGTATTACCGAAGAAGGGCTCGAGGTTCAAAAACTCGGTCACCAACTTGAGAAGCTTCATAAAGACCAGCTAGCTGCTGCTCAGATGGTGGCCAATATGGAAGGCGAACATGAATGGATCGATGAGGAGAAAGACAGCTTCGGCCGTCCAAACACACCGTACGACTTTAGGGGTCAGAATATTGCGGAGTGCAGGTCAACGCTGCGCAATCTGACCGAGCGTTTCCAGGGAATGAAGAAAAAGATCAATCCCAAGGTCATGAACATGATTGACAGCGTTGAAAAGAAAGAAGTTGCACTTAAGAATATGATGAGGACTGTTATCCGGGACAAGGGCAAGATTGAAGAAACTATCATCAACCTCAACGAGTATAAGAAGGAGGCACTACACAAGACGTGGACTAAAGTCAATGGTGACTTTGGTCAGATCTTCGCGGAACTTCTGCCTGGAAGTTTTGCCAAGTTGGATCCTCCAGAGGGCAAGGAAATTACAGACGGACTAGAGGTCAAGGTATCCCTTGGTAAAGTCTGGAAGCAGAGTCTTACAGAGTTGAGTGGTGGCCAACGGTAAGTTTTTTGTTTATCAGTTCAAATGAAAAGTGGTTTACTGATTGAACGTACCAGGTCGCTTATTGCCCTTTCATTGATCATGGCGCTTTTGCAGTTCAAGCCAGCACCAATGTACATTCTTGACGAAGTCGACGCGGCTCTCGATTTGTCGCACACGCAGAACATCGGCCGCTTGATCAAGACGCGGTTCAAGGGATCTCAATTTATTGTCGTGTCGCTCAAAGACGGCATGTTCCAGAACGCCAACCGCATTTTCAAGACTCGCTTCAGTGAAGGTACGAGTGTGGTTCAAGCACTGACGCCGGCGGACACGAAGTAACTTTTCTATAATGAATGATACATGTTGTTTACTTTACTTTGCTGTTTTTGATTATGCTGGGTTTTGGGTAGGCGACTGGTGTTGGAGGGGTAATGGCTGTACATGAGTCTAGATGTTGATATGGGCATTCTCAATATTATGAAGTTTGTTCTTTATCTACCTTTTATTTCCATATTCTCCCTTTTTATCTGTATATGTATACAGTTGGTCTGGGGTAACTAATATAGTCGGGCTCGGAACGACGGCTATTCGGCGCCATTTCGGGCGGTGGAGCTGGGCATCGGCGCCGCCGCATCACCGCCCATCCCCTTCTATCCACTTCCAACGATCAGTCATTCCCCATATCTCTTTCTCATCGGCAATAAAATCTGCTGGCAACTACTTTGAACAACGTCTTCTCGTCCATTTTCCCAAACTCAACCTTTCTCCCGCCATCCGTATTCGTCGTCCCAGCTCGTTCGATCGCGTGACAAAGCCGCTCTCGCCACCCTGTCATTGCAGCGCAACGGTTCGCCTTATCAGATCGATCGCCCGCAGAAGACAAGGCGATTCACGCTTTTCAACCTTCACTCGAAAACTTCTCATTCTCTCTTTTCGTAATACCCAAGCGCCTGAGGAGAGATTCTATTCAACGCGTGTCTCGTTTGCGCCTTTTTACTCTTTCTCCCCGCCGCCTTATTAAACCACCGACAGACAACTGGGACACATCCCGATCGCCCAACGCTGAACTAACTAACCTCCTTCCTGTTCTTCAGTATGGCGGACGAGGAACCATCGGTCAATATCCCCTCACTGCTCACCCTAGCGGTGATTTCATTCTTCGTGATCCGGTGGTTTCTGAATCGCGACAGCGCCGCGGATAGCGCCGCCAACGCAGCAGCAATCGCTCAAGCCCGGGGCGGTCGCGTTATCGACCCGGCGCAGGTCGAGCAGATTTCGCAAATGTTTCCGCAGCTGAATCGCAGGGATATCATGTGGGATTTGCATAGGAATGGGGGCAGCGTTGCGGCGACTACGGAGCGCATCTTGACTGGACGCGGGTTGGATACTGTAAGTACTTTGTCGCCTTTACGTTGGTTGATTTGGGGGAAATAGCTACTACTAGCGAATTCAACACTGACTGGTTCTCTCTAGCCTCCCCCGTCATACCAGCCTAATATTCCCCAGGCTGCGAATCCCGTCAACCCGAACCCTATTCCGATCTCCAAATCCGGAGCTCAAGACCTCATCTCTCGCTATAACCTGAGCAACCGGCTTTCGGAAGATTCAGAATCAAACTCAAAAACGGACAATGGCTGGTCGCAAAACAAGACCGAGCGACAGCGTCTACTACAGAAGCGTCGAGATGATATGATACTGGCAGCCCGAAGGAAGCTTCAACAGAAGGATAATGAAAAGTCCCACGCTACTGGACCTGCGTTGTGAAAGAATGAATTCTTATAAAACATGTTATTGTTAGAATGTTTCCCCCCCTCCCCTTATACCACAGGATGAGTGATTTGATTAAATCGAAGACCGTATCATGGCTTTCACTTGGTGTAATTCGTAATCCTTTGCTCTTCTTCGCTCTTTTTCGCTCTTTTTCTTATCGTTTTTGGTTTGGCATTTTTGTATGGCGTTTATGATATGAACGCAACGAACATGATACTCACAAATACTTGGCAATGAAATTCACTCTTTGGGTATATATTGCAACTGTATCTTTCGCTAAATTCAACACAGCCTCGCCCAACCTCCCAATGCGCCGTCCACAGTCTTTTAAAAACTCCAAAGGACAAAAATGCGAGAAAGAAAAGATATATAGAATCTTTATGCAAATTACCACATCCGTCCCTAATCCTTTTAAAACTCCATGTCATCGTCATCATCTTGGGTATAACCCTGAGTAGGCCCTTCTTCGGCAAGCTGTTCTCTTCGAGCCTGTTCGCGAGAAGCGCCGATTTTCCTAAGCCCTTCGACAACACCAGCAACGAAGCCTCGCATTTCGCCGATTTCCATCGCCCCGACTCCGGTCAGGGCGACGCCGCCGCCGGCTGTTGCTGCGGTGTCCAGGATATCCACGCCCTTGCGCATTTTGGACATGCGCACTTCTCGCAGGTCCTTTAATAGGCGTCGCACTTGGTCCGGTTCGATGAGGTCGTCGCTCGCGGCATCGAGCAGCATGTTGCCCACTTCCAACCAGTGGTATGGCAGGGCGATTTCCTTGTCGAGTTCGGATTCCTCGGCCGGGGTCAGCGCGGTGCTTTGGGGTAAGAAGGGCGGTGTTGGATAGTATCGCTCTCCATCGAGCGTGTGTTTTGGTCGGGCCATGGTGGGCGCTTGCTGTCGTCGATTGTCGTCGCCCGCTCTGCGTTGACCTGGTAGTCGCGGTGGCGGAGAGAAAGAATCTGTGTATTCTCGGGTATCTGTTTCGAATTGGAGGATTATTTGTAACGATTCTGGGTGCAGCCAGTATGGAGGAACGATGTTAACGCGCCGTTGTCGTTTGAGCAGGATTGCCAGCCAGAGAGGAAGCGTCGCACGCTGCGGCGGTAGTAATCGTTCTGTAGGGCCCTAAGTAGCAAAAGAAGTTAGAACATACAGTCAACGGTTTAATTCCACCCCCTAGGAAAACACATGTAGCCCGGAATGAGAGCGCGGTATGTGAAGCTCGCATATGTTTTGGACTGCGGGGTTCCAGCTTTTTGTTGCTCACTGATAACAAATTGAGGCCGTCTAGACGTTGTCGAGGGACGACAGACACCATTTCCATCTCGGAGATGAACTCGATCTCCGAGGGTGTGATTCCCCGTGGAAGTGGAAAGGCCATTGTGGTGGTCTTTTGGGGTTTCTTTTCGGTCGTTTTGAGGAAGAAACGCGTCGGAATTATCCTGCACGAACTAGAAAAGTAGAAGAAGAGGCAGCGCCTTGCGGCCAATTGATAGGGGAAAGAGGATCATGCAATCTTATAGAGTCAGCATCTCTGCCCCGCCAAACAACATGACCAAAACGGGCATGATACATTCATTCAATCAATTGATTCAAGGATTACTAGCGCGACGGAATGCTGAGGTTCGTGTTTGGGAGGTTTGCACTCCCCGCGCGAGCCAACGGGAGCTCCGGCGGCGAGTCGGCACTACTTGGCACATTCTCAGTTAATCTTTTTTTTGCTTGTCAACAAGCTTCTCAGAATTCCTATCGCCAAAAGGCCAGTGCGCATGTTTATCGCACTATCGGATTAGAGCTCCTCAAATGCTTGCTTGGTGAGAGGTCCGTCCAGCCATAGAGATAGCCTCGCCGCCATGAGCTCTCCCCAGTTTGAGACTGGCCTCACATTGGCCGGCCGCTACCTGGTGCCCTTTGTGCTACTCTCGCTCCTGTTTTGGAGAAACCTGGTCAGCAAAACCGTGCAGGAGCCGTATCTCGATGAGGTCTTTCATGTTGGTCAGGCACAGGCCTACTGGGCGAACAATTGGAGCCATTGGGACCCGAAAATCACCACTCCGCCCGGCCTCTATGTCTGGTCATATGTGCTCTGCGGCACTGTGTTGCTGCTTCGGGGGTCTCCAACAGACGTCGGAGTCGATGAGCTGCGTGCCACCAATCTCGCTGCCTCCGGGCTAGTCCTGCCATGGCGTCTTCAAACTCTATTGGATTTGTTGCGAAAGGAGCAGAATATTCGGCAGTCCGGCGCTTGGGTCAGTCATACCGTGCTGAATATATGCCTCTTTCCACCACTTTTTTTCTTCTCCGGGCTATATTATACCGATATCTTGGCCCTACTTGTCGTTGTGGAAGCGTATATTTGGGATATCAAAAGATCGGATGCGAATGGCGTGAAAAGGACTACCGGAAGCACTCTACTTGGTCACACCTCGCTGCAAAGTTTGGCCTTTGTCGTGTTGGGTCTCGTCTCTCTTGTTTTCAGACAGACAAACATATTCTGGGTTTCTGTCTTTATGGGTGGCTTACAGGTTGTTCGGACTATTCGCCAGAACTCAAAATCCCACTCGTATACCAATTACTTTGCAATAGTATCTCAGAGCTTCCAGGGAGAACTCTATGATCCGCTTGTGGAGGAGGCGAGTCTTATTGGTGAGTTACTTTTTGTATGACATTCTCATGTGGTCTTCTGACACGATTTAGACTATGTCAAGACCGGCTTGTCTCTAGGATGTGCTGCATTGAGCCAGCTGCCTCTTGTCATTGCTTCCATTATCCCGCATCTTCTCATTCTAGCGGCGTTTGGCGGTTTTGTACTCTGGAATGGTAGCGTCGTTTTAGGGCACAAGGAGTTCCATAGTGCTGCTATTCATATTCCTCAGATGCTGTACATCTGGCCATACTTTATCTTTTTCTCGTGGCCACTGGTGATCATCGGCATCGCCAATGTTGTTGTGCCTAGCGGGTTTCTTCCAAAGTTCTTCGACTATCGACTCAACAATACTCACAGGCTTCCGCGGTTTCTCACTGCTCTTGCTGTCATTCCTTTGATGTTGGCAGCCATCCACTTCAATACCATTGTACACCCTTTTACTCTAGCTGATAATAGGCACTACGTGTTCTACGTCTTTCGACTTTTGACGAGGTATCATCCTGCTGTAAAATACGCAGCAGCGCCAGTTTACTTCCTCTGTGCATGGGCCGTCTTCACTGCCATTGGATTTTATTCGCCTCCTGGCCCGAAAGGTCCATCCGTACCTACTGCGATTCTTGATGCTGCCTCAGCCCAGGGTGAAAACGCAAAATCAGTCCAGAAGACAGAAGTAGAAAGCAAGAAACAGCAAAAGCAACAAAAGAAGCAATCTCTAAAGAAGAAACCCACAACAAGAACCACATCCGCAGAACCCCAAAATGCTCAGGTCATCACTCCCGAAGTCATAGAAAGGATCCAATCCCACATGCTCCGACGCCAGCAACAGGTCGAACAGCAACAAATACGCGTTAGCTTCGTTCTCATTTGGGTCGCTGCTACAGCCCTCTCTCTCATCACGGCGCCTCTAGTCGAGCCTAGATATTTCATTATTCCGTGGGTTATGTGGAGATTGCATCTTCCTCGCCTGCCGACTCCACAGGTCTTCCGAGAGCAGCAAAGCACCGGAGGAAACAATGACTCGGGTTTGTTCAAGGCCCATTTTGCTACGGCTTTGCCCCAGCTTATGGAGACGGTTTGGTTTTTGTTGATCAATGCCGTCACGGGATATGTGTTCTTGTACAAGGGCTTTGAGTGGCCACAGGAGCCGGGCAAGATACAGAGATTTATGTGGTAGATTCTTGTTCGTTCCTTCTAGATAAAATGTATTACTAGCAATTTAACCAGATTTATTGAACGGTACTAATAAGCTCTTCATCACAAGGAAACAAATACGCCTCGTAGCCTGGGTTTAGGTAAGAATTCAGCGTTACCCACTGTTTCCTCACTTGTTGCCGCGTGCTCAGCGTTCTCTCCCTGGACTCCTCGAGCCCCCGAATCAAGAAGCAATTGGACGATTCTCTGCTGCTCTGCTTGAACCGCATATTGAAGTGCCGTGAATCCAATCCCGTCCTCTCGATCAACATCAACACCAGCCGTTGATACTATAGCCGCAACGACATCCGTCAATCCCGCCACCGAGGCTAGATGTAGATACTCTTCCCGATAGCATCTTTCTGGCTCCGTGGTTCGCGACGACCAAAGTTCCGGAATCCTGTCATAAAGAAGAAGATTCACACATCGCAGGAAAAACACAGGCTCGATTGACGCTGGGCTGCCGGGGCAGTCCACGTCATCGGGAAATGTTTCTGGGTCGGTAGTCGGATATCGCAGAGATATCACTTTTCGGAGATGCGAGGGTCCGGTGTTGAGCAATTTCTCAAGTAAGTTGAGCACGCTTGGTGGGACACTGTCGAGACTGCGAATGTGTGCGTCAAAGTAGCTGGCACAATAGGGCAGGATTGAGAACAGGCTGTCTTGCTGTGCTGGAGGAGCATGCTCCAGTGCAAGCAAACTCTCAAGGCAATACTCTGCAAGCCGGATATTGGCTTCTCGCTGGCTCGGAAAGAATTCCTCTAGTCCTATTGTAAAGTCCTGGTGCATTGCAGCGGAGATGAACCTCTCACTGGTTTTATTTGACGGTCTCACACGATTCAGGGCAAACCCTGAAATTAGCAGCAAACCACAAGTTGCAGTTCTTAAATCTGTAAGACTGTAAGAGGCATCACTACTTTTTGTTGTGCGCTCGGAACTGGTCTGGTGGTCGAGGGCGACGAGCTGCGCGGTGGTTACGGGTTTCCTTGCATATAACGACCAAAGGAAGCAGTTTTGAGCTAAGGAGCGAAGGTTGCGCCCGTTTTCATCCACGTCTAGGGACTGGAGTTTGTGAATGATGGTGGAGTATGAGGCGTGTTCTTCCATGTATGACTTCGCTTTGTATTCTGCTCAGGAGATGTGTGAAATCTGGTTGAAGTCAGTAGACAGAAGGGTAAGGAAGAAAAAGTTGAAGGACAGAAGAAAATTCCACAAAATGAACTGAATCTATAGCTGCGTCATTCATGTGACTCACGTTTTACGATGTCTGGATGCCTAGAGCAGACAAAGGAGGAATGAGTCAACATTAGTGACACATCTGGGCTGAGGAGAATATATACTTGTAATATATTTAGTACAGCAGGCCGGTATGAATATTAAGATATTTATTTGCTAATGCCTAAGTTATGCCTTAATAGCCGTTCCAAATGCTTACCGCTTTCAACGTAGTTCAAACTCTGGCACCTGTTCTGCAAATGATGTTGTTTTGGGACAAATATAAATAGAGACGAATAGTATCAACAGTACTTGTGTAAACTAAAAAAAAAATTTACTTAAGTCTATTTAGATGTCACTATCAAAATTATGAATTGGTGTGTTGAGCTATATACTTACACAGGAAATGTTTAAAGTTTCATGGAAACAAAATGACCAGACTAGGTCATATGCACATGTCCTACAAATTTTCTTTTACACATTGAAATTCAATTCAGGATTCTCGAGAAAAAGATCCAATGAGATGCAAAGCCTTAATAAAAAGTCATCACTTGTTATCACATGACTACAGTGCTCTCCGAATATTTTGCAACACGGACACATTTGAATGTATTGGCAGTTTCAGCGGAATACTGCCCGGCGTCACTTATTGGCATTCTAATATCCGTTAACATCGTCGTATTGATGTTTTTTACTAACTTTCCAAAGGAGAAGCCTTAACTATCGACATGACTCGTATCACATTAATCTGGGTGAAATTAAGTTAATCACTAATCGTGCCACCCTGCGCACCTGCCGCTCCCGCTTTAGATACGCGCCGGTCCAATACAAATTTCGGTCCAATGCAAATATTTCGCGTTTTTCAACAACAACATTTTTTTATCTACAAAAATAACATCCGAACAATACAAAAAGACAAAGAAAGCTATTTCTAGGGCCATAGAAGCCTATGCAACCGACAAAAATCAAAAAATCATAATATTAACGTGGGAATTTGGCGTTTTTTACTATCAACTAAGAAAACGAATTAGTGGTTAAGATTTGTATTTAACACGTCAACCTTCTAATAAAAAATTAACTAATAACTAAGAGAGGACCATTATATAATAAATTTGATATCTTAATTAAATAGAAACACCTATTAATATAAAAATAGTAAAAAATTACACCAATTCTATCCTATAGCAAAGCTATTCTAATAAAAAATTACTACCTGTTATCAGTCTAAATTAGCTATATTGCTTTATAGATTAGCTTTTAAATAAATATAAACACATTATATAAAAGCTAATTAACCCTAAGCAACTCACTGTAGAGAGTGTTAAAAACATCACTATATAATATAAATACTTTTATATAGATATAAAGTAATATAAAATCGGCCTATTAACTCTATATAATATAGAAAAGACTAGCTTTTAATATAACTATAGTAAATAGAAACGCGTTATAACTGTATATCCGATAAATAATAATTAATTTGAAGCGATTTAATTTGTAAATCTCTTACTATAGTTAAATACATATCAGCTTTAAGATAGATCATAGATCTTTTTATTATATTTACTAGTAAGGTATATATAGAAAAGTGATATTTATAAAATAATTTTAATAATAATTAGGAAATTATAATAATACTAAATAGTTATATTTCTGTAAGGGTACCGTAGTGGAAGTGGATGTCAGAAGAATCGATAACTCACAGCCAATAAATGTGATAGCGGGACGCTATTATATAAGCAACGGGAACACAACATATTAATAAGTATAGATTAGCTTAGTTATTATAATATATAGAACACCTATATACTTATTATCAATATATAATTATAGTCTTAGAACTAAAGATCTAAGGATAATGTTTTAGGTTACTAGATATAAAATAGTAGCTATATAGTTAATAACAATATAGAATATCTACTCTCTATCTTATATAGATATAAGATATTTATATTAAGGCCTAAAACATAAAAATATATATAATCTTAGAATATTATACTAAATATATTATTAGTATAATAAAAATAATATTAAGTATATTTAGAAAATAATAAAACTAATAACTATTATAATTTAAAAACTATTAAAATATAGATAAATATATATATAAAAATACTTATTTATTATTATATATTTAGTCTATTATATTTTATTTTTATACTATAATAATATACTATTATTATTCTTTAATATACTTTACAGTCTATCACTATAATAGTACTCTACTTTTACCTTTAGATTATCTTACTACGTTCCCTATTCAACTTTAATTAATAGAATATCTATCGCGATTCACATCTTAATGACGAGTTATTAAACTGTTTAATAATAAAACACTCTTATAATACGAAGTATAAGAACTAAATAAGTAATTAACTTTAGTTAATATAATAAGAAACACTCCAGCACCGGCTTTAACTACTAATAATATCTCTAAATCCACTATAACTACTCAATAATAGCTACAACAAGTAATAGAACAGATTATAATACTCAAAGCCTAAGCAGCCTTTAAACCATAAGAATCTTAGCTTAAAATCAAAAAGATTAAACCTTTCTTAGGTGCGTTAAGAACCCTTAATTAATTCCTTATATAAATAAGCATCTATTTCTTAATTAACATCTTAAATATTAAAAGTAAAACTAATAAAATATTAACTACTTTTAGCTTCTTTACTAAAGATATAATGTAATAATTTATACTCTATATTAAAAATTAGTTAAAAAGGCAAGAATAAGCTAATCTAAAAACTATTTTACTATTTAGTAGCTATAACTATTTTAAAAATAAGCTAAAGTAACTTTATAGAACTATTAATAAAGAATTTATTATAATCTATAAAATATAGAATATTAAGTAAATTTAATTTATAAAAAAATATATCTTTAAGTACCTATAAATATCTAATAGCCTTAAATATAATAATTAAAAATATTAAAACTAGTTCTATTAAAGACTTAAAAAAAGTATTAAAGATATAATCATTATAATAAATCTTAGATTAAAAACTTTTTAAAAAATAATAGAAGTAGTATTATATATTAACCTCTAACAATTTAACTAATAAATAAAAAAAAAAAGCAGATAATACTCTAATAGACACTATTAAATAAATATAATATAATAATAAGAACCTTAATATAATAAAAATAAAGATATTAAAATATAATTAAATACTATAATTAGTAAAAAAAAAATAACATAATATAAAAAAGACAAAGCATACTATAAATATAGATAAAAAAGATACTATTTATAATAGTGTTATTAAAGACAAAAGAACCAAAACAATAATATCAGTCTTTAGAAAGTAAACACTATATATTAACAAATTATAGCTATATATTAAATTATTATTACTTTAAGTAAAAATAATAATAAACAAAAAAAATAGGTTAATAAAGTTAAAGACTTCTAAGGACCACAACTAGAAAAAGAATTTTATAAAATATTTTAAGGATATAGAAATAATAGCCCTGAGCAATTCAAGGGACACTTTGAGTAGAATTTAAAAAGAGAACCACCCCAAGAAGAAGACACTAAACTGAAAGAAATATACTCTTACTTATAGTATAGTCAAAAGAAAAAAGGACTAATTAAAAAGCTTTATAAAGAAAACCAATATAAACAAACCGCTAGACAGTATATTGATAATCTTTTATCAAGAAGTGAAGACCAACACATCCTAACGTTTCAGAACGATAGAAAAGATAACCATATTAATTATAAGGACCTAGATCAAGAATTAAGCACCCTCAAAAAGATAAAACTAGCAGGAGCGATTAATTAGAAAAGCAAAAAATCCCAAAGAACATAACCCGAGAATTAATTAGTATTAATAAAGAAAAAATTTAAAAAAGAAAAAGAATCCTAAAAATATATAAGTACCTCTAAATTATAAAAAGAAATTTATAATAATATTAACTAATTATAAAAATTATAATAAGAAATTATTACAAAATTCCTAGAACTAGCACTAGAAGAAATAGAAATAAACTTAATAAATCTTAAAATTTATAAAGAGTTCCTAGAAATTAAATATAATAATTTTATAATTAAATAATACAGTTATAT
>JAMAGK010000067.1:0-31499 GCA_023626135.1 Talaromyces sp. R2412 | reverse complement strand
TCGGTTGAAAGTGGGAGAAAATTGAGGGGGTGGTCCGGCAGGCTTATGTGGGCCGGGAGGCCTATAAAATACGTTATTGCCTCATCCTTAGTCAGCTCTCCATGCGGGGCTGGTCGTCATCGAGGGGAAACCAGAACATTGAAACACGGAACTCCTTCACAGCTTGTCCAAACAGTACAGACAACAGAAAATGCCCACTCCACGGTGTTTCATCGTCCGCCACGGCGAGACCGAATGGTCTCTGAATGGCCGACACACGGGCACCTCCGACATCCCGCTGACAGCCAATGGCGAGAAACGAGTCAAAGCGACGGGCAAGGCGCTGGTCGGGGATGACCGCTTGATTGCGCCCAAGCGGCTTGCGCATGTGTATGTTTTTTTTTTTTTTTTTCAGTTCAAAAGACTCATTGAAAGAAAACTGACTATATGAGGCGACAGATATGTATCCCCCCGCAAACGCGCCCAGCGAACCCTCGAACTCCTGCAAATCGGATGCAAAGAGAGACTGCCGTGGAAGGAGACGCGCAATCCAGAGAACGAGGAGCCGATTCGGACAGACGCGCCCATCGACATCACCGAGGCAATCCGGGAGTGGGACTATGGCGAGTACGAGGGGCTGACGAGCGCTGAAATCAAGGCGCTACGCGCGAAGAACGGGCAAGGGTCGTGGGATATTTGGCGAGATGGATGTCCGGGGGGAGAGTACGCCTGCCCACCTGCACCGCTATACTGGCGTGGTGAAAAGAAAAAAAATTGAAAGAGACTGACGTAGGTAGATCCCCCGAAGACGTGTGCCGTCGTCTTGACGAGTTCATTGCGGACATCCGAGCAAAACACCACGAGAAGAGCTTCGGCGGCTCCGGCGATCCCAAAGCCGACGTGCTGGTTGTCGCTCACGGCCACATTCTGCGTGCGTTTGCAATGCGGTGGATCGGAAAGTCATTGACAGAGACCGCATTCATTTTGGAAGCAGGAGGAGTTGGGACGCTCAGGTATGAATACTCTCAAAACTCAAACGTCCACCACCAGAGTGTAAACTAACCAATGATCAGTTATGAGCATCATAGTATCCGCGAGCCTGCCGTCGTTCTGGGAGGTGGCTTCGTCGTAGATTAAACCCTGTATCGTATCGATAGACTCATAAAACCCGTTTCCTCTCATAACCACCCAACATGTCTCCCTCCCCTAGCATTCAATAAAAAAAGAAGCCATGACAGAAATCACGACTCCTCTTTGACACTGACCGCCTCATCACCTTCACCCTTCCCAGCAGTTGCAGCAGCCCCCTTCACCCCTTCTTCGCCCAACACTTTGGCCGCACCCATAAACAACCCGCCAATATAACCACCCAAAAACCGCATATCGCCCGCCTGCACCGCCGTCATGCGCACCAGATTTTCGGTATCAGCAAGGTACGCGTTCAGTTGTGCGAGTTGTGAGTGTAGGTGTGCGTACTGTCGTGATTTGGTGGCAGACATGGCTGCTGCTGCTGCGCTGGAAGAAGTTGTTGTTGTTGTTGTTGCTGTTGTTGTTGAGCCCGAGGCGGGGAGGATGGATCCGCGAGATAGCGTTTGCGACTCGTTGCGTCTGTGGGCTCCGGGAATCGGCGGGGGCATTTTGAATTAAGAAAAGTTTTTGTTTGAGTAGAGAATTTAATGGGGTGGTATGTTGCGGTGTGGTGCGATGCGTGTTTGTTTCGACTTGATTTGACTATATTTTACTTGGTTGCCGAAAAGTAAATAGTAAATAGTAATACAGGAAGAAGTCACGTGAGTTATGCATTTATTGTACAACAATCAAGTCAATTCTGACCTAAAGCCACATCGATTACCCATTAGTCTGATATAAACGGAATCCTTCACTCGTTTTGTACGCCGATTGAAAAGAAAAAAAAGAACCCCCTGGACTGAATAAACCGCCGCTGGGCGGACGAAAATGACATGAATCAATGATGTACCAAGAACCGCCAGAAGACGGACTTGCAGACTTAATCGCACAAATAAAGAGGGAGCCGTGTTCTGAGCGAGAAAAAGAGATGCGCCGAGGATGCAGTATACACTGTCACACATGTTGACAAAAAGAGTTAAGAAACAGGCAGTCGTAGTGATGATAGAGATAAAACATGATGGGGTGAATTACTAGAGACAGCATACTGTCCCCGATTTCATAATGATATAGGAAAACGCCATGTGAGAAATGAAAGAATGGAGACGTGCATAGCCGTGGTCTAACAGCCAAAAGAAAGAAATGAAACAAAGGAAAATCCCGATATTTCCTCTAGGTTCGAGAAAAACACAATCTCGTTGCCAGGACATTTTGCAAGTCCTCGCATTAGTCGTGTCCTCCTCGTCTAAGTCATTATAAGATTCATATGTGAATATAGCTGTGAGACGAATCGAAGCGCAGCTCAGCTTGAAAACCGTGTCGCCAAGCATAGGGATAGAAATCCAAAGGTTTATTTATAAAGGCATTCAAACGTCGCATCACACACCCCGCTAGCATTTCTCTAGGACAGGAAATTGACTAGCGAACGGGCATGGGCATGGGGTGACCGAGGCTGATCTGGCTGCTGTGAGCCGAGTTTTCGGAATCAATGTGTGCACTCGCTCCACTATCACCACTCTCGCCGCTGACGCTCGCACTTCCCGTCAGACTTCGAACGTTTTGAGAATTCTTGACTGGATATGGAGAATTGCTCACCCCTAAGTTTTGTTCCACTTGCTGTGCGGGCATCATGTTTCCGTGTCCGGGAGGGTATCGGGGAACAGGGGCCCGCATGTTCGGAGGGGATGGGCGGTTATGCGGTGGCGGCGGCATGCCGTTAGGTGCATGCATTCCGTTTGGGACGCCGAATGGAGGTTCCTGTGCAGTGTTGGGCCGGCCCATACCACGTGGACCATGGTTGAAGGCAGCAGGCGATGCACTCGTTCGTCGGCTGGGAGGATAGGGACCAGCACCGGGGCCAGGGCCGTAGTCACCCATGCGACTAACCGTGGATAACGAGTTCGCTCTTGAATCAATGTGCATTTCCTTGCGATCGACATTGCCGTATCGGTTGGAGGAATAGCCCATCATTGGGTCATCGAGCAGCGCAGCGTGCAGCGACGGCATGTCAGACATCATTCGAGAATTAGGGTTTTTCCGTCCAGGAGGACCACCGAAGAAGCGACTGGCAGATGACGGCGGCCGTATATTAGGCGGCATACCCATGTCAGGATTACGACGCAGTTGGCTAGCACTGGGTGCTTTCCGCGTCCGTCGAGAAGTAACACTCATCATGTCAATCTGTTCGGGATCAACACCAGGAGGAGGACGGAAATCCATTGGGTCGACATAATCATCCTCATCTTCTTCGTCAAAAGCATGCTGCGGTGGAGGTGCACCGCGGCGAGGACCTGGAGGGCCACGTCTCATTTGCATTTCTCGCTCACGCAGCTGTAGCTCTCGCTGGCGAAGGGCAAACTCGCGCTCACGCAGGGCCACGTCGTTGGGGATACCGGGGCCTCCGTTCGGCATATCTGCGTGATGAATACCATTTCCGTTGGGTACTCCGTCGGTAGGGATTTCATCATAAACAACAAGATGGCTAAACTCTTCTAATCCGTTGTCATCAAACGAAGCATCACGTGGAAGCCGTTGACCATGCTGTTGACTGGGTGGCCTCATTGCACCATTCATAGCACCGTTCATTGGCGGAGGGCCTCTTCTTTGATGCGGTGGTGGCATACCCATTCCCATTCCAGAGGCTGTTCGGCTGGAGCGCATTCCATTGGTCATGGGCTTTTGCGATGGGGGCACGGACGAGGTCCTGGGAGGGAGTTGAGTAGGCACTGGCGGGGGAGACGGGGATTGGGAGGGCTTGGTCTGGTTGACGATGTTGATGTGATGGAGCATGGCGTAGACAGTCTCGATACGAGGCACGCGGATATCGGCTTCCATTGCCAACCGCACAGGCGAACCCAGACAGGTCTCAACTTCCATCGGGCGACGAGCCAAAAAGTCTTGGTACATGACACTCTGGGTATCGGAGGAGGCAGTCATTTTCTCAATTGTCTTGTCACGGAAATCCGAGGGAAAAGAGCAGCCTTGAGACGCGGCAAGTGTGATGAGCTCATCGATCACATCGGTGATCAACTGGCGCACGCCGACCTTTTCCAGCAGTTGAGAGTGATTGGGGGTATCAAAAAGCACACTGGCTGGATGGAATGCAATTGGGCTGTTTTATAGTTAGTCAAAGTACAATGATCAGTAATTAGGGCTAGTCATACCCAATCATTCGCTCAAATTGCTCTTGTCTGATATTGGACGAGACCTTGCAGTCGACTTGGCCAGAACTCAGGGTGATGGCCAGGGCCGAAGCCATATCATTCTGGATGGCGACGGGGATGGACGAGTTTCTGCTGGCGGGTCCTACCCAAATTTCGGACGAGCCTTCGTGTTCAAAGTCACTGATACCCGTTTGGGTTATGTTGACATTTGAGACCAGCGACAGCACGACGTTGGTGGGGAAGCGTTGTTCGAGGTGAGATTCGACGCCGACGGTGTTTGTCGTGTTGACCAGGATGCATGTGTGTTGGGGGGTGACGACGGATTCGATGACAGAGCCGAGATCGAAGATGTCGGGCAAGGCCTTGACGCAAAGTATGACATAGTCGTAGGCGTTTTCCCGCGATGAGGCTTCTTCTGGCGACCGCACGACTAAAACCACAAGTCAGTGAGATTTCTCAACCAAGAAATACAATTCTATAGGCTTACCGTGTCGGGGCTTGAACCGCTCATTGCCGAATGTTTTTGAGCTGAGGGGAAAAAAGGGTTAGCATCGTATCCGGGCGATCCGCGAGGGTGTTGGGCTGCGATATACCGAAAAGAAACGCCGTATTGGGCGACAGCGTCGAAACCAGACTTCCACACCAGGGTCACGTCGCACGAGTTGGTTGCCTGCAACCTCCACGACAAGAAAGCCGAGACAGCATTGCCACCGACTATACAGAACTTCATTAGCTTTCGTTTCCCCATGGCGATGACACGGGAGCGGATGGGCATAGTATGACAAGGAAAGAAACAAGGATGGTAAATGAACGAAGCGATTGAAAGCAAGACAGCAGAAAGAGGAACTATATGGAGATAGAACAGAAACAGAGACACCAAGCGTACCTGACAAGATGCGTAGTCGGGGCGGCGAAGGAGCCATGGTGGTGACTGCAGGGGAAGCCGCGTGGGACTGGGCAGGCAGGCACAGACGGGCAGGAATCGCCGGCTGCGGCGGGTTGGCGACTGTTGTTGCAGCTGCTGCAGTATGTGGTGATGCTTGTGTCTGGTGGTGAGCGTAGTCGTGCTAGTCGTGTTTCCGAGAGTGTGGCGTGGCGTGCAAACGCAGGCGCGACAGGTCGGATGCAATTCTTTTCACGAGAGGGAGAGAACAAACAAATTATCAGGCAACAGCGATCGAGAGGCGCAGACAGTCGAACGAGCGAGCGACGGACGGGAGAGGAAATGGAGGGCGATGGGAGAGAGGAAGGGGAACGAAGAAGAAGAAAAAGAAGAAGAAGAAGAAGAAAACGGTCGTGGTTCGTGATGGGCGAGTGAGGCAAGTTTGGTGTTGGATGGTGTTGCGAGGCAGGAGCACACCCAGCCAGGCCCCGGGCGGAGGAAGTCGTGGGCCGTGGCAGTGCCAAACGGCTTGCGGGTCCCGCGCTAGTTTGTCCCTGGATGCGGCCGCCGGAAGCATCCAACTTAGCTTTACACCATTACACATTTGAACCTACAGTATTTTGCATGCTTGTCGCGTTATCAGCGCATTATCTGGTCATAGCTGTTCTTGTGACTTGTGACCACGATCGAGTGCCGCTGTGGTTTTGGTTGATTTCGATCGAGGAATACAGTGCAATTGCTATTAACGGCTTTCTGGCAGCTACCACTACTACTGCTGCCAATTAATACCTGCTCACAAACCGGTTATCGCTGCACCAAGTGGACGCCGACGGTCTGTGCCTCTGGAGCTGCGATGCAATCACGCGTGGCAGCCGATACTACTACATACTACGTATTAGACTATTAGTAGATAGGGGTGCTCGCTTCAAGTTCGCATTGATAATCATTTTAAAATAAACCCAATCACCAGGCCCTGTCAAATAATAGCAATCAGCGTGGTGTCGATCCATGGCCAGAAACGGCGATCGATGGATGACTCCTTTTTTTATTTTTTTTAACAAACTCAATTGACCTCGACAGTTCATCCTCGACAAAACACGTCAACCATTCACCTATCGATTTGTCGATACACCGAGCGATTCATGCGGCGGACACATTCGTGTATTATTCATTCATACACATGTCTTACCAGCAAAGAATACTGGGCCGGCAGGTGAGACAGAGGGGGGGGAAATACCTGGGCCGGCCCAACCCGTCGTAATCAGCATGCATAATAATAATAATACATGATTAGTATGTGCTGTTATACTGTTATACTACTGTTATACCTGTTTTACCTGCTATACACTGGTATACTTGTATGCTGTTATACCCTGGCACATCCACCATATTATTTATATTTTTTACCATTTTTCTCACCGCATCCTACGGAGTACTCCGTTCGTACTAAACAAATATTTCTGTCCAGTATTACTACTATCCAGACTGCTAGAGACTCAGAGTGCCAGAGTATTCTCCTGGCCCCGCAACACCCGATCAGCCAATCCGCACGCGCCGAGCTTAAGCTACCTGGGTTAGCTGCGATCCGATCTATTATAGTCCTATGTTGATGCTGTTAAAATACGCACTAGACTGGTAAACTAAGACTAACTTGCGTATTACTATACTCGACAGAACTTGGAACAGCCACAGCTAACGGTCCAAATCTCCGCCGTTTGAAACTTTGTCGCCGAGTACGCCATAAACACTGTTGCCCAACAAGTTACAACACACAGCATCCTCCGTACATGCTGCACTCCGAGAATACTTACTAGTCTTGTCCATCTGTGCAACCCAGCACAAACAGTACTACTAATTACTAATTCTCAGTAGTCCGTACAGCCTAATCCCGCTTTCAAAGCTCCATTGGCTTTGAGTGACCTGAGTCCATTCCTCTCTCCCGCATGGATCGCCGCCTGGCATGCCCGCCACGACTCTCGCTGATTGGGAAAAACTTGCTCTGGTTTCATGCACGCCCAGCCCCCACGAGGAACGCGTCAGGCTTTTTTTTTTTTTTTTCCGTCGCAACTTTACTACACTACGTGTGTGACTGCGTGTGCTTGCTACGTATGTACTATTTACTCGTATTCGAATAAGAAAATCTTTTCTCGTGGAATCGCTATTCAATTGGCCCATTGGAAAGCATAGTCAGATCAATAAAAGGAAAAGGAAAGAAGATCATCTCGCCCAATTCAAAACCAAAAAAAAAACGCCCCTTGGAGGAGGCTTGTTGCACAGCTACATACCAACCGAAGCAAAAAACCCATGCAAACGACAATCATACATTCCAGCCAATAATTGTACGTAGTATTTTTAGCCCTGTTGAAAATTTGCTTCCGAGCGCTCCGGGGGGGATGCTGCTAATTTTTTTTTTTTTTTTTTTTTTCTTTTTTTCACTTTTTTTTTCCTTCTCTTCGGGATGCCCACTTTGCTGCCCTGGCAGGGAAAAACTCCCTGACCTGACAGCTACGAATCGGGATTGGATCGGGACTAAACTGATCAGCTAGCAATCCAAGACCTGTGAGATTGTGGCGTTAGTAGTAACTAAGTACGTAGTAAGTTACGCGTATCTGAAAATTTCAATTTTCTCCCGACTACGTACTTAGTATTACTTCACTTGCTGCGTACTAGATTCTTACTAGATTAGTAGATAAGCTTCGGAGGACTAAGCCTGAGGCTGCGAGGACCAGTACTCACGCTAGGCTAAAAACATACATTTACACTGTAAGTGCATGAAGATCAATCAGTAGATTAAGTACTAGTCAACAGTACACTATAGCTATTTTGAATCATCGACCTGACTATTTAAAAAGAGCCGAGGATACCCCCAATAATGAAACAATCCATACATAACCACAACTAGTACGGCTTAAGCCATGTAAGTGCTGGCGTCGACACCTCCTTCGGGGTATTCCCTTAAAAGAATTAGACCTTGTACTCAAAAAGCAAAAAAGGAAATGACTTACGGAAGAGCAACTTCAAAGCGCTTCTCAATCTCCTTGAGCACCTTTTCGTCGTCCTCGTTGCTGACAAACGAAATCGAAAGACCCTTGGTACCGAATCGTCCCGCACGACCAACACGGTGCAGATACGAGTCGGCATCCCCGGGCAAGTCGTAGTTGATAGCCAAGTTGATCCGCTCAACATCGATACCACGGCCGAACACGTCGGTGGCCACACAAATTCGCTTGTTGAACTCCTTGAACTCCTTGTAGCGTTTGATACTGAAATCGATTAGTATCGTCAAATGAATTTGTTGCAACAAAAAACTCACCGTTCCTCTTGGCTGACTCCAGAGTGCACCGCAATACTGGGAAAGTTGCATTCACGCAGCAGCTTGTCAAGCTCGTTGGCGCGAAGCGTGCTCTTGACAAAGATAATCACTTGGTTAAACTCAAGGTTATCGAGCAAATCACTCAGCTTCCGGTTCTTCTCCTGCTCACTGAGCTTGATGTAGTACTGCTGCAGACCGTGCAGAGTGAGTTTAGTGCCCTCGTCAACGTACACCTCGAGCGGGTTTCGCATGAACTTCTTGCAAATCGGTCGCACTTCTGGCGAAAGGGTGGCGCTGAACATCATGACCTGCTTCTCCGCCGGGGTGTTGCGGAAGATCTCCTGTACATCACGACGCATGTCTAAAAGAATTAGCATACACTTCAAATGATTGCTTGCTATAAAACCTACCAATTTGATCGAGCATCTTGTCACATTCGTCAAGAACAAATGCCTTCACATTGCGCAGCGACAGCTTCTTGTCTCGCACAAGGGCATTGAGGCGACCAGGGGTTCCGACAATAATGTTAGGCCGTGTCTCCTTGTTGCTGAGAATCTCGACATCCTTCTGCATCGGTGTGCCTCCGAAGAACACGCCCGTCTTCACTTGCGGAAGGTATTTGCTGAAACGAGCATACTCGTTCTTGATCTGATAAGCCAACTCGCGAGTGTGGCACATGACCAAAACCTGGGCCTCTCCCTCAATCGGGTCGAGAGAGTGGAGTGTCGTCAAGACAAACACCGCCGTCTTACCCAAACCAGACTTGGCTTGGCAGAGAAGGTCACTGTGGAGCAGACCTTGAGGAATGCAGACTTGTTGAACTGTGGTGAGGCGCGAAAAGTTAGATCTCGTCCCGAACGAAAACTTGATAATTGAAATCGCGTCGCAAAGGTGGAATGCTCGTCCGCCCATCTCTTTGGGGTCGTCCAGTGAACCGACAGAAAACAACATCCAAAACAAAGAAGACAAAAGAAAGTAGCGTTTGGAAAGCGACAAAGTCGCCTCCAAATAGAGCACGGGCCGTGAGAACGCGATAGTCCTCGTGTAACTGGATACTGCCGCGAGCAACACTAAAAGCATCGCTTTGGGGTGCAATAATCCATGCCCATCATTTCTGCCACGCGAATGAATAAACTTCGCGTGGTAGTTCTAGGGCGTTGCGGCCACTCTTTTCAAAGCTAGCCACCAAGGTCATGCATGCATGAGTGGTTTGGTCCCCCGAGACACCAGACGTTGCAGGCGAAATACAGCGCAGGCGATTCTCAGAACATATGCCCGATCACAAAAACGCAACAAAACAATTCATCGCCTCGGAGCCGTTCGCGGCATAACGCTTTTTTTTCCTTTCCCGCAGAGATGGACGAACGTAGCATAATAGGGCAATAGAAGGCTGGTATAGGAAACAATTAAGTGTGTAGTTAGACTAACCCTCCGATGGATGTTCGAATCCGCAATCGGTAATAGCACGTAGAAGCTCGGTCTTGAGCAAAAAATCGCGGAAACCGGTCGAGTGAATACCGACATAACTGCCCTTCTTGTCAGGACGGCCGCCGCTCACGGTCAGGTCGCCCTTCTTAGTGGCAACATCACCATTGCCGGCGTCGGCTGCAGCAGGAGCGGCATTGGCAGCCTCGGTGGTCTGCAGCTCCTCGTCGGAGTAGTCGATGAGATCTTCTTCGGTAGCCATTTCGATGGATGGATGATGTTGAGCGAGGACGCGTGAATACGAGAAACTCAGGCGACTGAGTTATGGGTAAAAAAGACGGGAGGGGAAAAGATATTTCAGATTATCCTAACGACAATCCGTCAAAGCGATTTCCGTCGATAGAATCCTTCAGGATGAAACACCTTTCAGAAATTGCGAGACGTGAAAGGTTGCAAGAGGGGTGTTTGGCGCGAAGCTGAATGAAGGCGAGAGGGAGAAGGCGTTGGAAGGTGAGTTGAGGCGGTGCCTAGCCTCGACTTAGTCAGCGAGTCCCGCTGCTTGTTTCGGGTCTAGCGTCCTTTTGGGGAACGTGCTTGTGATTCGCCGCGTTTTTTGTCTCGTCCCGAAAGAGATCAAGATCCTCATCAGGCAAAGAATTCAGTCGCATTACTATTGAATCGAAGCGCTCTTTTCACTAGGAACTCGACCAGCATCGTACACAAACTGCGTATGGCAGCGGCAAAAAATAAGAAAGGCGCTTCTGGCGGCGCGCAGAATCACATCCGAGCCCGCCTAGCATATCTACACCGAGCGTCAACTTTTTTATTTTCAAAGCAACAGTCTTTGAACACACCAGCCTGTGTATCAAAAGGTGAAGGCGAGGATACAGAAACGCAAGCAACAAGTTCAACATCCGAAGGACAAGGAGAAACCACCCTCCCACCTCAGCAAGCTTGTCTTTCTCGCCACTACGTCAGCCAAATGCGCGGTGTATCGCTCAAAGCACAGCAACGCTTGTCAATTGAAACCAAGCGGACCATCTGCAAGCGATGCGACCTTATTCTTATTCCAGGTGTGACATGCACGGAAGAGATTCGAAACGCGAGCAAAGGCCGCAAGAAGCCGTGGGCCGACGTTTTGGTGATTCGCTGCTCTGCCTGTGAGACTGAGAAGCGCATTCCTCAAAATAAAGAGCGGAGTAAGAAGCTCAAAGCTCGCCAACAGGAGAAGAAGAAAGAAGAAGCAGAGGAGTTTACAGAACAAGCTGGGGTTACTTGAGCTGGAAGTCTGGCTGTTGCAAGAAAATATACGCCATAACCTACTTCATTCAAGTCCATAGGTAAAGGCGAAACAAACCCCATCCGATAGGCGTCCAGATATCGCTGGTCTGGGAACAGTCCCAACCTCTAGCCTCGGCTTGCATCGACACCGGCGATAAAATCTTGGTCCTATGAAGTATGGCCGGCTCAGTCCGACTGGCATTGTGGTCAGGCAGTCACCGCCCTCAGTAAAGTACATGGCAATGCGCAGACAAAGCATCAAATAAAAGAAGTAGTTTCGATTCAGCAAAATACCACTGTATATAAGCATTTTTCTACACTATACCCAAACTACGCTGCTGTAGTCGTTTCAATTTCAACTATCATGATGTTTAATTGTATCAAAGTCAATGTCTGCTTCAACTATATATCAATGGCCCTGGCTGTTCAGTTGAATATACAATATCATTGATTAAGAGACTACTGGTCCAAGGCGCATCAATATGTTTTCTGAAGGAGATTAAACACAAATATAAAGTCAAAATGGACCTCAAAGTAGAAAATGGCCGAAAGATAGATAGTCACGAAATTGTAAAAGTTTGAGCTGAAGAAAAGAAGATAAATAATAAATACTCCAACACCAATCGCCTCCTGCGTTGAATGTCAATAAAGAAGCGAATAAGCCAAGAACCAAAATTAAATTAACAAGAATAACTCATGGGGAATCCGAGGTAGCCGCGAGGCTGAAAATCCAATCTTTATGCTGCTTTCCTTCCCAAAGTATCGGTCGTAAGAAGAAAAGGTGAAATCAAGTTACAAAGTACAGGTTTCTAGCTACATATAGCAGGTGGAAGAGGCCGTATCCACCCTGCTTAATTGTAGCTGTGTCCGCGAGGACGGGTCGTTATATGAGAATTGAGGGTCATAAGCAAAGCTCCGGGCATGGCCAATATCGAGTAGTTAAACGTGAGAGTGCGGTGAGTTGTTGAGCTAAATAGTCTGGTGAAAGACCTCCCAGCGGTCCATCGATAAGTTTGTATCGCCAGGGCACGATCCAGTCGCATCATAGCTGGTGATTATTATTGCAGCCCATTGAGCGAATACCAGTTTATCGCCGACGAGAAGAATGATCAAGGCGGTGGTCGAGACTTTCAATACGAGCACGAAAAGACTTGACAATATCTCTGATATGGCCAATCTTGGCCAGTTCATTGTCCAATTCGTCTATCGAGGCTAAAATAGAACGGGTGCGTGCGATTTCGGCATCGGCGTTGCGAATGACATTGCCGGCTCGATCATAGGTGTTTTGTATCGACATTTGCATTTGATCCTCCAGCTGTATGGCTCAACATCAGCATTCATGGTTAAGAAGCAGTATCATCTAGAAGCATCGTCGTATCATTTTAACGATAGAATAGACAGAAATGCGTTCGCGCACCAATTGTGGAATACAACACAATAAGGAAAAGCAAGGATAACACATACATGGTCAATGCGATGGCGAATCTGGTCTTGCAGGTATTCCAGCTGGTGTGACAGAGCCCTGAGGCTCATGGGATCTAGGAGGAGGCGACCCTGACTGCTAGCAGCACTTGTAGCGCGGGAGCTAGAGCTACTATTGCGCCCCGAGCCTCGGCCTCTGGAGACGCTGCCGGCGTGGCCTCCTCCCTGAAGTGCGATTTGCTGCTGCTGGCGAAGAATCTGGATTTCGGACGAGGTGAGACCAAGGGAGGTATCGGGTATCGAGGTTGCGACGGACATTTGGATCCGACAGAGACATGCTCTGTCTTACACCGACGTGATGAAAACGGCGCCAATCAATCTGATTTCAGAAGCATACGACGGACGGCAGTTCATGTTGGCCAGGGAACGCTGGAATGGAACGAGGGCCGAAACAGGTCGTCGGAGAAAGCGCAGCGCGTAGACGAGAAGGGGAGCAGGGGGACGATGAGGTTTCCACCGACGCAGCGTTTTTCTGTGACCGAAACAGAGCAGGCGGCTGCCGGCGGAATGGCAGAGCAAAAAGCAGAGTAAACGGGCGCGAGAACAGGCGATAAGAAGGGCCGGCGCAATGGCTGGGGGTAATCAACCCAGGCGACGGCTGTTACACACGGATGAGAGGATGGGGTGGGGAGAGTGCCGAGAACACAGGGTGCCGCCGAAGGAGGCCGGGGGTTGGCACGCTCTGGACGGACGTGGAGATGCACCAGCAGTAGACAGGAGCTTTGAGAAGAGCGATGGGAAAAGGCGTTCTGGGATGGCGGGCGACAGGCCGAAAGAAGAGACGAAAGAAGAGAAGAAGAAGCCCCGGGGGAGTGGGAGAGGTCGCAGAGGATGCGTCGCCCGGAAAGGATAGTCGAAAGCAACGTCCCAACGACGACTAGCGTGTGGGGAGGGGATTGTTTCTGGAGTCGCCAGGATACGTACTGGGACTGGACGAGGCCTGATGAAAGGCGCAGGCGTCGGAGGAGACGAGAAGATGCGAGAGTAGATGAGAAGACGAGAAAAAGAGGAGAAGAGGAGAAAGTCGTCGTCGTCGTCGATTTCGTCGCGGTGGAAGTCGCGAGAGGCCCAAGTGCTCCTTCCCTCTACGATAACAGTCGGGGCCGAGGCAGGGCAGGGTCGCTCCTGCCTTGCGCGCGCTGAGGATGAGAGAAGCGACTCTTGAGTTACTGAGATCAACATTCACTGTCACTGTCGCTGCAACCGTCACTGTCACTGTCACTATCGCCTTAGATCTCTGCTCTGCCACTTCGGACTCTCTGATACGCGCTTGATGAGGCTCTACGGACGGGCTTCCTCTCGAGACTTTCTATACTGCCGCTGCTTGCTCCCTTGTTCCAGGCGGCCAGCGGTCAATTGCCCACTCCTTTGTCGACCAGACGCGCAGCCCGACTCAATTAGTGCGCATTTGACGTGAAGCCGTCGCTGTCGCTCGCCAGTAAGCAGGCGCAAGCACCGCGACCTGCCATGTACAATGCGATGCCGTGCAACACGGGCGACGTGAGGGACTGGCCGGCGATCGCTGCGTCGCTGGTGGGCCGGGGAGCACATCGTACATACGCCGCCCAATGGGTCGGTGCTCCTGTCGTCATCTTTTCTCAAGTCCCAAATTTTTGCCTCCTCTCATCCATCCGCCAGAGCTGCATATCTCCAATTCTTCTTGTGACTTTTTTTTTCTTAGCTTCGATGCTGCCGATGCCCAAAGTGTGAGGCTGCGGCACTGCAGGCATTGTTCAGGACTGATTGGGCCAGCTGGATGCACCTCCGCCCGGAACCTGTGAGAACGCTTCCTTTTTACCCACCTGCTGCACAAGCTCTGCTTTAGTCTTTAGACCTCTCTAGACTCTAGAGCTTGCTCCTCACGTTCTGCCTGTGGATTTGTTCCCACCGCCAGACAGAGAGAGAAAAAAACAAAAGGCTAGGCCGATCGCGTTCGATATTCTGACGCCCAACGCTCCCAACGGTCCGAATCATCCAACCACCTCCGACGCGCTCTCGACACCGCTACGTTTCCGCCATGGCCAAAGACAAGGAACGCAATGTCAACCCCGCACAAGCCCAGCGGAAGCTGGAGAAGCAGAAAGCGCTGAAAAAGGGCAAGGCCGAAGTGGCAGCCCGACGCAACGAGAAACTCGCGCGACGCAACCCCGAGCGGATCCAGCGCCAAATTAACGACCTCAAAGCGGTTGAGGAATCGGGCCAACCGCTGCGCCCGCGGGATAAGCAGGTCCTAGAGGAATTAGAGCGAGATCTACGAGCGGTGCACAAGGCCCGCGAAGCCCTGGGCGACAAAGCACCTCAGTTCGGACGGCAGCCGCACCCTCACCAGGGCCGTGGTGGCGGCGCTGTGCTAGGCAAGAGGAGGCGAGATGAGCAACAGCGACGATGGGCAGAAAGCGATGGCAGCGAGACGGATGAAGATGTGCGCAATATTCCCATGCCGCGAGATACTCCGCCCCCGATTCCCCGACAGCACCGGAGATGGGGTGACGATCAAGGCGATGCGAGTCAGCGACAACAACCCCATGCGTTGCCTGCAAAACCAGAGACGGCCGCTCCTGCAGCTAAGACAGTGTACGAATCGGCACCTGTGATCCGCGACTTGCGTCAAGAGGCTGTCAGCAAATTCGTGCCTGCGGCTGTGCGCATGCAACAAGACGCCATCAAAGGGCGAGGCAAACTTGTCGAGCCCGAGGAAATGGATCGACTAGAGAAGGCCGGTTATGTGCCGGCCGCAGGTGGCCCGGGAGAAGTCTCACAGCAAACCGAAGAAGATATAGAGAAGGCGCTGAAAGAATTTGAGGAAGAAACTCGAGAACCACAGCAACAGCAGCAACCACAGCACACTGTAGAGATAGAGGAGGTCTCGGACGAGGATCTTTAGCTGTAGTTGGTTTCATGGGCCACGATTCATTATTGGTCTATTTGGTGTCGAGATTTGACACTACTACCAGCCTGGGAAACAAAGCACGGAGAATCGCCTTGAAAGGCACAACCATCAACAAAACATCTCCAACTACACACCGTCACTCAGTGAGCATATGATACAAGACCAAAGAGTCCAAAATCGCAGCGGCAAAGAATGCTGCGTCGATGAAAAAACGGCAGACCCTGATTGCATACATTACGAAGGGGCAAAGAAGTTAGGCCAAAGTTTTATACATGTATCAACTTGAGCACGTAGTCGGCCAGGTAGACAGAAACATCCATTGTACTTTTGACAGAAGGTAAAGTTTCTAGAAAAAAAAACTTCTATGAGATTAAATCTGATATTTTCTTCAAAAAAAACATCATCATCGAGTCGGGGTGGTTAATAAAACTCGTCCATGAAACCCGTCCATAGCTCTACGAACAACTTGTACTTTAGAGAAATAACCTTGTTTCGAAGTAAAATAGAAAGAAAAGTAGTCATTGGAATTCATCTCACATCAGCATAGCCTCATAGCTGGCAATGCTCTTCTAGAAAGAACAACCAAAAAGTAGTGATGTCTCAACGCTTCAAATTTCCAAGCATCGATGTATAAGATATAAACAAAGAAAATAAGGGAGAAAAAAAATTAATCACCAAAAAGGCACCACCAAAGGGTACAATAAGTGAAAAAAAGAAACCAAACGAATAGCAATACTTATATAAGAAAACAACTCCAAAAAATACACAGGTACTCCAATCCGTACGCGCCTGTAAATGCGACCGGGCCTTAGAAAAAAAAAATTTTAGACTTGCCAACCAAAACACCAAGAGTGAGGAGCAAAGTAGACTCATGTAGAAAAGAGAAAAGGGAAATCATCGGGTAACGAGTGTAGGTGTGGATGTATACAATGTGCCATGGCAAGTATAATCCAATGGACGATCGGTTTGATCGGTTGTATGATTCCGAATGAATGTTTTTAACGAATGCTGCGCCCAACCTTTCGTGAAAGGAAAGGACTAGGCATTTCTTCAGTCGCTGGATCCCATGTCGCTGGCGAGTCAATGCACTTGTCGTCAAACAACGAGCCAGAGGTATAAACACGAGAGTCGCTTGATATCCGCTTAGGGTCATCGATAGCCCGTCCACCAGCTCGCGCCTGCGCCAGTTCGACCAGGGTACGACCTCCTAGGTTACGCTGCATGACAGCTTTGTACATATCTTCTCCACCAGAAGCGTTTTTCGAGCTAAGTGGCTTCAAACCCCCTTTGCGTGGGGGTGAGCCGGCGTCTCCGATCAGATTAGAGGTTGAAGGAATCTTTGACAGTCTTCGGTTGGGGGATTTTGACCTCAGTTCTGGAACTTGACGTGTTTCTGACTGGGTTGAAGCCGCATTGGCTGCTGGTGGCGGAAGTCTCGACGTGCCGCTAGGGAAAATTGAAGGCTGATGGCTCATCTTCTGCCCCATGGCTGCCGTTTGATGTCGGAGTAATGGGCGGCGACTGGGCTTCAACGGATCCGGCTTGACTCTGGGGCGAGTTGGCGATGGGAGGTCTGGGACGTCTTCTTCGTCATCCGACGTGATGATGGTTGGTTCCCATTTGGCCTTTTGCTGTGGCTGGGAAAAGAGGTTCTTGGACACGGGGGCAGTCCGCCGCGGGGAAAGAGAAAGAGAGGCAATAGTAATAGGAGAAGGCTCGCCCATTTGGACGTCAACCGGTGACTCAACCGTAGTCTTTGCTCGGCAGAATGGTGTCCTGGTTTCCTTCCGAATCGGCTTATTGCGGCTCGATCGCGGCGATTCAAACGAGACTTCGCTGATATCAGTCGTCGACCGAAAGTCGGATTCCTCGCTGTAAGCTGCTGAGGACGAAGACGACTTGTGAGACTGTTGGCTTTCCTGCACCTTGGAAGTCATGTGCTTTTCTTGTTTGTCTAGCTTTTCTTGCCTCTCTTGCTTCTGATGTCTCTCGTGCTTCTCTAACTCTGATGCCACGCGGGCCCGAACTTCCGAGTCGAATTGTTTAGATAGCTGATCGTATCTCATCTGTACTTGGCGTTCGATCTCTAGTCGAGCCTTGACTTCCCATTCACGGCGAACGGTAGCTTCGATTTCTTCTCTAGTAAGCGCCTTGTCCTTGTCAAGGCTGTCAAGTTTGGCTTCCAGCTCTTTCATTTTCTGCAAGGTCGCCTCCTCTCTGCGCTTGACTTTGGTGCTTAATTCAATGACGTCTCTCTCCTTACGCATGAGACGAACAATGGGAAGGTTCAAGAGAGCGGCGGTGTCCGGTCGTTGATCAGGGTTAACGCGTAGACAGCTTGCAATCACACTCTTCAATTCCGACGAATAGCACTCTGGGAGGGGTGCAAACTTTCCCTCTCGAATTCGCTGCACAAGCTGGATGTGTGTCTTGGCGTTGAATGGAGGCGACTTCTGGCACAACTCGTACATAATACATCCCAGTGCCCAAATATCCGAGTGCAGTGTATACTTCTCGGCAGCGCAGATTTCTGGTGACATATAGAAAGGTGTCCCAACATATGTTGACGCAAAGTCGTGAGACTGCATGATCTTTGACAAGCCAAAATCCCCGAGCTTTACGCTATTGTCGCTGCCAAGGAAGACTTTTCGTAATGTATTAGCAATTGGACAATCAAGCCCTGATGACGACTACTTACTGTTTTCTGGCTTGAGGTCACGGTGCAGAATCATGACCTTAGCTTGTTTGCCCTTGAGTCCCTGCTTAGGTGGCGACGGCGTTAAAATATTGGCGCCAACAGCTGGCGCATCGTCTCCATAGTGACAGCGATACAGAGCAGTCGCCAGTTGAGACAGGATTCGCCAAACAAATTCCTCATCGGCATATTTGTTGCTGTTCTTCAGGTTTTTGATGACCATACCGAGGTCGCCACCACCGCAGTACTCCATGTATAGGTACACATCCTGCGATGCTTTGAGGTGCTCTCGGTGATAGTAAGCGACGATGTTTGGATGGCGAAGGGAGCTGAGAATGCTGAACTCGGCTGTCAGTTGGTCCCGTTCTTTCTGCGACATCTTGATGTAGTTGATCTCTTTCCGACAGAGGACCTGCACACACGACAGCTCATTAGTACCACGTAAAGACGACACCAAGGTGGTCAACTTACAAAGCCATCTTGTTTCCGTTTGACCTTTCGAATGATGCCGAATGAACCGGCTCCTTCTCAGCTGTTAGTCTTCTGGTCTGACAAAGAAGGTCTTGGGTGTGGCTACCAATCTTCTCCAAGACATCATACTTGTCTGCTTCTGCCAATGCAATGCCTGCCATGGTGTCGTGTGGTGTCGTGGTGGCAGGTTTACAGTGTCCTAGGCAATGCTGGTACAGAGCATGAAGAGAAAAATTGTCGACAGACCGCCCTGGGTAGATGTGGTTAGTAGACGTGGGTGTGTTTACCCTTGTTGCTGAGGAAAGCCAGAGTTGAAGCTCTTCTCCACGAGTTGATCGCCGGCTGGAGCTCTAAATGTTTTGGGGGCTCCGGTTGCTGAGCAACGGCATGCTGCATTCCGAAGGCGGTGAGCCGCTACGCCGCATTGGGAAGGCTGTCCACCACAGATCTGGATAAACGGAGTATAACTGGGTTGTAGAGGAATTTGTTGAATAATTTACAGTAGGACAACGTTATTCCCGTCCTTGATCAACCACCCATGTGGTGTTGTGGCGCATTGAAAGCTGGTGAAGCTGTGAGCGAGATGAGTCACGTGACACGTCTTATCGATAAGCCCGATAAGCACATAAGGGAATCTAAAGACCGAAAACCCCGCGCCACCTCGCAACTATTTAGTTTTTGCTTGAGAATCGAGTTATTGCCTTCTTTTCGACATGACAGAACCAGAAGTCCTGCGAAAAGATCAGCTTGAAACCCGATTGCACAACGAGAAGAAGCTGATCAAAGAAGGAACGCTAAAGGACGAGAACCCGTTGGACTTTAGTGAGGGGTTCCGCCAGCTCTGCGATGCTTGTCGAAAAGGAGACTTGAAGATCTGTCAGGAGAAGATATCGGAAGGCGTTAATATCAATGCAAGAGACAGTTATGACTATACGCCGTTGATCTTGGTAGGTTGGAAGTGCGAAGCTCCTCGTCTATTGCTGACTGGCATGTAGGCAAGCCTTTGTGGCCACTTTGAAGTGGTCCAGCTTCTTCTCGAGTCTGGTGCTCTGTGTGAGAGGGATACATTTCAAGGCGAAAGGTATTTAGAGGCTTTCCGCTGTTTCAATGCCAGGCTGATACTGAGCGTATCTCAGATGTCTATACAATGCGCTTAACGACCGTATCCGCAATTTACTGCTCCAGTATGACTACTCCAAGTCAACCGATCCCCTTCAGCCCCTGGCTGCACATATATCATCTCTTCTGACTAGAGACACTCCGCAAACATGGGATATCGTGGTGACGGATGGGGATGAATCGCTTTTCCTACACAAGTTTATACTCTCCGCACGTTCACCGTACTTTCAAAAGAAGCTTTCGACCGCTCCAGAAACGAATTCTTGGCGAATCCCCAGTACTATTCCACCTGCAGCTTTTGGTGCGGCGATAAGATACCTGTATCTCGGTGACACGGCAAGGGAGCTGCGGAGTGGCCCTGGGACTGGCTTCACCGAGTCCGAGGTTGCCGCTGGTGTGGATCGGATCGGACGACATTTGGAGATACCACACCTTCTAGATAGCGTCTTGGATAGCGGGGACCGGAGACTAGCTCGGCAGAGGAGAACCGACGAAATTTCTCGAGGTCGGGATCAATTAGAGGTCTGGTTCGAGAACAACATTCTCGCCCACAAGGTTGTCGTGGAGACAAGCAAGGCAAAGGACGTCAAGTGGGATCGCCAAAATGCTATATTTGCGGACGTTTTACTGCAAGCGGATGAAGTTCCTGATGCAGCTGGCCAAGATGGCGATGCTCAGGATGGTGGTCATACAAGTTCCATTCCTGTAGGTCCTGCATCAGGAGATTCAAAACCTCATGAGCAAAAATCTGTCTTGTACCCTGTACATCGAGCAATGCTACTGCGGTCCGAATTTTTCAGCGCGATGTTCTCGTCAACATTCAGAGAAGCTCAAATGGCGGAACATTTAAACATTATTAATGTGGATTGCTCGCCAGAAGTCCTGGAGATTGTTCTGCGCTTCTTTTACACTGAAAAGGCTGACTTTGGACTCGATCTCGCTGTTGAGGTTTTATTTGCTGCCGATCTGCTGTTTATCGAAAAACTCAAGACCAAAGCTGGCGTAGTCATCAGCAGTCTAGGTAGCGCCAGCATATCCCAAGCGCAAGCGTCCACGACGCGGTCTGGGAAGGTAGGGGGTCAGGTAGCAGAAGATGAAATCGACGTCTACGATATCATACGAGCGGCGTGGTTTACCAGGGTACAACGACTTGAAGAATTCGCGGCGCGGTATCTTGCATATCGGCTGGAAGAACACATCGACACGGACGATTTCGCGGAACTAATCAAAGATTCTGCAGCTCGCATCCAGAAACGACAGGAAACCGACTCTATTGAACTGCTGGATGATATCCGCTTCTACCTCGGCGAGCGATTCCGACTGCGGTTCGACGACGCTGGGCTCGCGGAGATGATTGAAGAGCACGAGCCAAAAAATTATTATGCCGAGACGTTGGTCGACGGCGAGCAGGTGACTGCCAATCTGGCCGAGCTGAATATATCCGAAAAGGACGAGAAGCCTACGACGAATATAGCTGCACAGCAGGATGGCACTGTGCTTGTCGATCAAGGCGCTGTTATTAGGACTTTAGATGGGGTTGTTGTCGAGGACGAGTTTGACAAGGATGCTATCAACTACCGGATTTTGCTGGACAAACTTGACCGACTGCTGGAGCGGCTAGACCTTGATGCCTAGGCATTTGAACGTAGACTACGGGGGTGTATATAATTTGTATAAAGGGATGTTGGTGGATGGGATAAGATATTGGAAAGAATTGGACATATACAGGCATATAAATAGCGATAGAAGCCATGCATTTACATTTGATCTGACAACCCCTTTTTCATATCCCATTCGACCATTTCAGGATCAATCCGAAGGGAGGCTGCGATTTAGCTGTCGCAGGAGATGCCAGACAGCCGAAATATTTATGGGAGAATGCTCGTGGGTACATAGTAGCGTATGTACATGTCCATAGGGGCGGCGTATGCGAGGGAGTATTAGTTTAGGAGGTAACAGCTATCGTTTCATGTGTACTGCATGTGTGGTGTCAACTGGAGAGACCGACGCAGCACGCGATGCTTCATATCGGCTGTGCAAACAATACAAACATATACCACACTTGAATCTACATCGCAGATATTTGGTATATTCTTCTATTTTGAAATAGATTCGACATGGTAATAGCTAGTTTACATGGTCTGCGGGTTTCAAGGTTTGGAGACAACGTTGCACTACATAAACCAGTTGGCGTTGTGCTTATCACCAGCAGAGCCTGGCCTCGGTATATACATGTGTATCTGAGCACCTGACTTTATCCACGCTTCTTTTTCTCTCTGGTCTTTTCATTTCCTTTTTAAAAGTAAAATCTCAACAAAGTCCCTAACAAATTCCTTATCATGTACGTTAATTTCAACGTGTAAATATTAACTATGACCACCAAAGTTGCAAGATGCAGTAATAAGCAATCAAAAATACGATTGCATAGCATCAACTTCTGTGGTTATATCAATTGCCACGTCAACATTGACAGGGCATGGTACACGATAACTTGGTAATCTCTATCTTATATTGAAAATGTGTTTTTCACTTGACACACGTATGATTACTTATGTAGTTTCCCTGGATTTTGTCGAGGTCAACCTCGATTGCTCACCAGATCAATTCAGATACCATTTACATTTAAATTTACACTATTGATAACAGATACAGATCTAATTTGCCAGAAGAACAATCAAAAGGTAGTGCTAGGTAAGCTATATAATGTCTGATATATTACCGCATCAACCCCAGACCCTTGTCCGATGAACAGTTTTTCAATATTGGATTGACTAATTGCATTGGTATGTTACATATGTAGTCTACCGATAAACCAGACATTCCTCAGTACGAGAATTACATATGTATGCATGATGTAATCCCATGCAGCCATATGGACAGATCATACTGATGAACATACACACCAATAGTTTAACTGCAGCAGCAGCAGTATGTAATGTAATGATACAAGTGTCGGAAACACTTCCAAAAAAGACTACGACCGACGCATGAATCAGGGATGAGTCATGTAGGCGATGTATACATTCACATCTACGTATTAGGTATTGCAATCTGGTGCATAAACCAGATTTGGTGTGTACTATCAAGTCGATCACGATCGACGTCCTTCTTTGTTAGAGAAGACAGTTCTGCACAGAGTAGACTATGGTCTTTGTCGTTTACTTCTCCTATCATGAGTTTTACAAATCCCGAGTATGTTTGTTGATCATCAATCGCTACCGAGGCAGACAACATTTTGACAGTCTTGATTGGCCCAATGAGTATATCCTTGGCTTCACTTGGCGAGAACTTAGTACGGGGTCACTGACAACCAACTGACAACCAACTGTAATTACCAGTTTCTTTTCTTTTGCTCAGCCGTGTCTAGAGTTCCAAGGCTCAAGCTCTCGCTTAATACCGGTAGTATTATTACAAGGATATTATTGATGCCTGAATTAATTTAATTATCTAGTATCTCCCCGTCGATCAACGATCACCGGTGTTTCAGGCTTGCACATTCGCTACTGTGCGGCATGCGCAGCTCTTTTTTTTTTTTTTCTCTTAGTGTACTTTTCCCACGCTTGCTTGGCAAGTTGACCTTTATGCATCGGTCCATCTGAATCCGAGGTCTGGACTTTTTGCTTTTTTTTTTCTTGCTGTCTATGCGGGATCTACTAGTGATGCAAGCCCACGGAAGATTCCCGTGGAGCCAATCACCAGGGTGATTTCTTCTTTGACGAGCAGATTACCAGATTTAGCAGCGGGCGATGATCGACGGCCTTCTGCGGGATCGACGGGGGTTTGGGATTTTCCTCCCTTTTTTCCACCCAGACAAGTTACAACCACTGTATCCGTTAAACTATTTACAGTACTATTTACGATCCTGATCCTGATGCCTGGGAACGACGGTCTGGCACTGGGACAACGCCGGAATAGGCGGAGGATGAACCCGCTTGGCCCCAGAGTCCGATCGCTTGGGTCGGCTCAGAGTTGAGTACACGTATTAATAATAATTATGGATATGAAAAAAAAAAAACTTTGTCGTAGTAGTATACTAGTAGTATCGCTTAGAAAACAATTCATCATTATTATTATCTGATAGTGGTTGGTTCCTAGCTATCCACAAAGAGGGGCGAGATCATGTGACTTGGCCAACATACTATGACTACGTGGTACGAGTGCATCGTACGTGGTACGTAGTATACTCGGTAGCAAAAAGGCTGAAGCTGACGCGGTCGAGGATCAATAATCTCGCACGAGACACTCTTTGTATTGTTGAAACTTGGCGCTCGGGGCAACTCGGGATTCGGGCTTATATTAAGTTTTTTCTTGCTATGAGAGAGAAGTAAATACTAAAAACGCTTAGTCCTATGACTCTATGAGAAAGTGATAACGCTTAGTCCCCGAGGGTGAAACTCGACTCGCGAACAGACCGTTGAAGGTCAGAGTTTACGGTTTACACTTTAACGAGTCAACGACGACGTGCTCTGTGCTCTGTTACCTGTAAGGGCTTTGACAGGGTCTGTTTTTTTATTACGGCTAGTACGGGGGGGTGCATGCGGAAGTATATTTCTGCGACAGAGGGCGATTCGCTAGGGCACCCCGCAGTCCGGATCAGAGCTTTGCCGGTTTTTTAAATTACAATACCTGCAATACTGTATTGCGGACATAATTAGTATGTTGCTGTCTCCGGGAAACTTGTCCACAGTATGAGTATATTACTATCTGATGATCTTGCAATCTGGCAGGTCAATTATTAATACAGCAGTCTTGCTTATTTATCTTCTCTCTGTACTTTTACTTATTAAATAAATTTGAGCAAGCACAGCCGTCTGAGTATACGAGTAGTATACATCGACCACGGAGTATATAATTATAGCCACTCACAAACACGACGAGTCAGCCCTTTAAAAAAAATCCCCTGACGTATCAAGCCATAACCAACACAACGGATCCGAGTCGTTCGACTTGTCAACCCTCCTACTCCACTCTCCCCGGATGTATTGCCGAAATGGGGAAGATATCCAGATCAGCGCCCGCACGGCGCGCGCCACGTGAGAACAAAAAAAAAAAGAAGCGAACCGCCGCATCTCCGCCATCTCTAAGCGAAAAATAATATGTAATAATGTGGACCACTTTTTGTCGATCGGGGGCGCGCAAATTTACGAGCGTGAGGGATGTTGATTGGCTTTGGGATAAATATGTTCACTAGTGGAAATGCATTTCTAATGCAGTGCCAATAGGAGAGCGTTGTAAACGGCCTTTTTTCCCCTTTTGCTGGAAAACACAACTGACAGGGATAGATGTATCCGCCATTCGCGTCCAGATCATTCCAAGGTTGTTGCATTAGTTTTTAGTAAGTATCTAAATCATTATTATTGTGCTGCGTGATAATGCAGCTGGGAAATTACTTCCCACTCCGTGCTATCCGTACCCTGCGCACTGCGTACGTAATTACTCTTTGTAGATCATGATCAGCAAATACGCCCTGAATACACAAGTATATACTCCGTACACACGTATCCGATCCGAAATTGCCGCTTTGGGCACCGCAGCGGATTTCCCCGCTGTACGGACCAATCAGCAGCAACGCTTGCGACGAAGCGAGCAGCGTTAAGCGAGATGGTGGTCTGCGTAATACATACCTCCGTAACCCGTAATCTTACAGGGGCCTGGACCCTGCGTCGATCGGTGACTGTGCAGTGTGCAGGGCGTGTAAGCGAATTCCGATCGCCAGGTCACGTGAGTTTGGGTTCCGCACAGCCCCTGACCTTTGCAAATCTGAGTTTACAGTTTACAGTACGGAGTACGGAGATGTTTAGTTGTTTAGTTGTTTACGGTCCAGAGTCCTCCGCTGTCAAGGTTAACTCTTTCAGCCGACGAGGTCAGTGTTCACTGTTCAGTAATAAAACATCATGATCGACGCGGTCGGGGAGCGTTCCGACATGAACCCTTGGTCCGTATTCATTTCACTTTCAGAAATAAAATAACGCTCGAACCGAGGACCAATGTGAACCAAGACCCGCAACAGACACAATCAAATATACTCTGTGGTGACGAGGCTCGACCGTCGGGTATTCGCGACTTGGTAAGAAGCGAAAAAAGAAAAGAAGAAAGCACACCGAGCAATAGCCGAACAGAAACTAACTTCTAACAAAGTACGTAGTAAAAAACTTAAGATCACGAGACTCGTCAGCCGCTGTTCCGTTCGCTTCGCTTCCCTGCGGAAGATCCTCCCGTGATGCTAAGTACATACTACTAGGACACTAGGCTTACTAGCAGCCATCATCGCTAAGAATAACTCGACGGAAGACCCAGGAATAACTCCGGTAAGTAAAGTTGTAACGCTAACATGGGCGATCCCCGTTGGGCAAAAAAAAAAAAAAAAAGAAAAGAAATCGCCCAAAGCGGCAGCTTCAACGCCGCACGCCCCGACCACGCAAAACTGCCTGTTTGGGGGTTAGCGCCATTTTGTCACTACCAGGACCAGTAAATCCCGTTCCATGGAAAACCGTGCTGACAGGCAGATCTGTCTACTGTAATTTTTAATAATATTATTACTCCGTGTTATTATTATTGTCGTTGATGGCTGTTCCAGATATACGAGCTGTGGGGCGAATAACGATGTACGTAGATTGTAAATTATTATATCAGTGTCATATATAATAATGTCTGTGTGTTATTTAATATGTACTGGTCATTGATCGACATCCTCATACAGCGTATATGTAATCACCGCATGGACAAAAGCCAAAACATAAACTAGGATGATTGCAGAATGAACAGCTGTAGTAAAATGCAGTCGGAGTATTTCGTCGAATGACTGGACAGCTCGGAAGATCGCTAATGATAATAGTACGTACCAACAGTCCAACACGCATGCTGACCTCGTTTCACTTGAGCTGCTTTGGGCGGACTTCCGGGAACCAGCCGACGCTGTTCTTGCCCGAAGCGGTTAGCGGCAGAACTGTTCTGGAACCTGCAGCCGGAGACTAGCAGCTCTACTACTCCGTATACCAACGCAGTAGTACACTACTACTACTAGTATATCCTGCATTCTCTGTACTATAGTACGTAGTCAAGTCAACTCAGGTAATACTTGGCATGGCCAGCCCCCACGCGCCTGACTCCTTCACCAATCGTGACGTGGCTGTCTGCTGCTGCTGACCTGGCGGGAGAAGCCGCCTGTCTGTATGTATATTCTGACTGCTTCTATCTGTACAAGCACTTGGGGGCAGAGTAAGCTGTTCTTTGAAGAATGAACAGAGTAAAGTACATGTACCCGTATTGCGTGCTGTAGTAACAAACACAGATGGCAGTCAACCAAAAGCAGTAAATACTAACAACTAACAAGCAGACGCCGACATCAATAATAATGATGATTCATAACAAAACAAGGACAGAATCCGCGGCCGAGTCCCGCCATGATCATCGGCCAACAAGACAGGATCGGCGCTAGCATCCGGAAGCGGCCTAAGGCAGCCGTTCAGCATGGCTGATCCTCGCTTAAAACCCACGGGGCCGGTGGATCTGGGCTGGACGCTGTGATTGGGCCGCTGCCGATCTGTCAAAAGCCCACTTAGCCCAGCCTGTGCGAGCCCGCCCGACCGCCGCGCGTCACGCTTTACCGTTAAGCTCGATGTGGTAATGCAGCTCCGGGGCTACTGTGCGCAGTGTACGGGGTATACAGAGAACTGGAGTAATACATGGATATGTGGTAGAGGGTATAGAATAGAAAATATAGAGTATGCGTTGTAGGGTATATTCATTCTGTTCTCAGTGCTGTAGCTCTATATTCGTAGTATCTATTATATCATGTAATGCTCAGAATGCAGAGGGTAGATAAACATCATACGTATTATGTATGATATGTATGTACTACGTACCAGTAATACGTGTATTGTAAGATCCGCCACGCTAGTCTGTACGGTCCCGAGGGGCTGGGATGATTAAAGTAAAACAGCTCTGGGCTCTCCACGCGCAATTAATATGTGTGATGGAGCTGCGATTCAGTGCTATGCTAATGAGGATGTGCGTCGTCATTCGCCCCAGCTGCCGCCGCTGAACCCGTGGTGTATAATACTAATATAAGCCCGCTTCCCGATCGTGCCTCCATCTCTCACCACCATCCGTCCTTACCATCTACACCCTACCACCTCACTCTACACTACACTACAACAACACCACATCATGAAGGTCGCTAGCCTGATGACCACCGACTGGTCCTACGGCACCACCCGCAAATACGACGACTTCCAGGAAAAGTCCTCATACTTTGCTGCCCAGCGCGCGTCGCCGCAGCTACCGCTCTCTCCCCCGGCCGACGACCAGCGCAAATGCTCGCTCCCGTCCATCTCGAGCCTGCTCGAGGGCGCCGACAGCATGCCTGCAGCCAGTACGTTTCCTTTTTCTGCTCAGAACAAATCCATACTAACTTGCACAGAACGCGCCCGGCACAACTCTGCCGAGTATAACCGTGTGTTTCTGCCGCCAACACCGCCCATGCGGCCATGCTCTGGGCTCGCCAACGGCAACTCGCCAGCATCGTCGCTGTCGAGACGCTCGCACTCGGGCTCGATTGCCTCGATTGCTTCAATCACCTCGATCAACAGTGCTCCAGCCATGCAGCAGTCGCAGTCACAGGCCTCGCTGCCATCTATCTCTGCCTCGCTGCCCACACCACCAGCAGACCGCGGATCTCTCTCATCACAAGAATCTCGCATGTCCCCGCCTGCTTCTGCTTCTTCTTCTTCGTCTTCTTCTTCTTCTTCCTCCTCAACATACCGCACCTCTCCTCCAGCCTCCACCAAAAACAGCTTCACACCGGCCAACGAGTCTCCATATCAGAGCGTATCCGTGTCACCGCCTGGTCCGCGCATGATCTCGCCCGTGAACCCGGCCTGGCAGCATCACCACTACTTCCCACCCTCTGGTGCGGCGGCATATCCGCAGAACCACGACCGATATGTGTGCCGCACATGCCACAAGGCCTTTTCTCGTCCTTCGAGTCTGCGCATCCACTCGCACAGCCATACGGGAGAGAAGCCTTTTCGGTGCGCGCATGCTGGCTGCGGCAAAGCGTTTAGCGTGCGCAGCAACATGAAGCGCCATGAACGCGGCTGCCACAGTGGGCGGCCGCTGGCTGCTGTTGTTTAGATTTATGTTCTTTTATCATGTATTTCTTAATTATGTATCTTGTATATGTTACGAGGCAGCCGGCGTTTTGATGTACAAAAGTGGCAGATATACTATACCCTGGAGTTTACTTTTACTATGAATCAATTACTATCTATACTCATACAATTTCGCAACAAATCACACTAGTACCCCTCATAATAATAAGTGTATGATGCATCAATCTGATTAAACCCCTCCTCGCTTTGACGGTTCCGTGCATTTCCGATAACAAACCTTGTTGGGTGGATTATGCTTCTGGGCCACGAGGAGACTTTTGTGATCGGGGAGCCATTCATCCGAGTGTAACCTCTGTCTTTTAATCCATGCTTAACAGTTAGTATCATTATTAGTTAGCTAGTACTTAGTAATTGAAGAGCACATGGCAATGGCATGGCCGTGCCGCTGGAGGCTGGCTGGCCCAGGATCAAGGATCAGTGCTCAAGTGCTGCTGCCGCCGGGTGGCGGTGGTTGATCATTCCTCGTATACAAACTCTATTACGGAGTACTTGCGCGCTGTGCTGTGTGTTAGCATACTAATTTACTATTATGAGTAGTGATTGGTAAGAGTTTTGTTTTTTCTTTTTTTTTTTTCTGTTTTTTGCTTTTGATTAATATTAATAGCATTGATTCGTGTCTGTTATTATTTACTTGTGGTGCGGTGGGGGTATATCGTAATATTCTCGCGTGGGTATGGTTTTCCGTATTAGATTATTACTATAGTAATACTATTCTTCCGTAGTTCTTACTCCGTCTCCAGTCCGGTCTGTCGGGTACCAAGGCTGACGGCGAGGATTAATTAATCCTGACTGGAGCCTTGCAGCCTGGACAGGCCTGCCACACCTGGAAGGCTAAAGCAAAAGGCTACGAGGAGTTAGACTATAGTACGCTATCACCAGCTAGGAAACAAAGTGCGCTTGTATTCTGTCGTAGTCCGTGCGTCAAGACCCATAACAGAACCTTACAAGTAACAAGAGTCATGGCCGGGTTTAACTTTGATTAATTATTATTATTCCCGGACAGTGCGGACAGTGGGACACTGCCCACAGAGATCAGCCAAGCAGCAAGCAGCCCTGTCAGGACTTGGTTGGTGGTGGTGAGGCCTAAGGCCTGGGCTGACCCCCCGCCTATCTGTCATTGCGTGGAGGCTATTGGCGGTTGGAGCTAGTGCTTACCGTTCAACTGATCAGTGATCAGTGAGTGATCACTGATTCAGCGTTTAGATTAATTGCTGCCAGCAGGAAAACATACACTGAAGATCGATGTGATCCTGCAGTGTTTGTTGTACGTATTACACCGGCAACGCAATCTGCAATAGAGCATGTAAAATATACCGAGACACAACACGCACTGATCGCCGCCAAGGTCGATATCTGAACACCCGGGATTTGATTCTCTGTTGATTGCTAAGTGATTGATAATTCCACCTCCGGAAGCCTACTTCCATACTCCAGGTAACCTGTCTTACAGCAATGAGAAGCGAGTCAGACTTTGTCAAGTATAGTCCGAACCAGCCAATCACAGAACCCCGCGCGGGCGAGAAATCTCCGTGCGCTAGACCGTAGCAAGTTAGGCTGCCACATGGCCGGTGTTGCCATATGCGGTTAGCCTCGCGCCAACGTGCTCGCAATACTATAACACGTTAATTATTATATTAATATTAATTAATAGCAACAATTAGTGTTATTCCTGTTTGATTGACTGTACAGTGTGTGGGTTACTTACATGCCACCGCCGCCAACACTAAACCCCTCTCTCGCAAGCGCACCCGTATCCCTGCAACCCGAATACGACTGCATCGCTACCGCTTACCAACAAACTACGTACTAAAACTCAGCTGAGGTTCACTTGCCACATGGTCATTCTAGATTTCCATAGGTTTTGGCTGAAATGGAAAGCGCCCCGCGCCCCGACACCTTTTACCATTTAGTTTATTGCAAGGGTGGTGTGTTTGTTGGGCCGGTGGTTTGGGGTTTTCTCTTTCTCTATAGTGTCGCGCGTTAATGTCCCGAGGACATGGCAGGGCCCTGAACTTGCAGGCCAGGCCGCAGCACTTGTGACCTTCTGACCGGATCTTTGTTTCTTTTGGGTTGTTACTCTTTGGCTAAAAGGTCGGGCGGTATTTTCCGACGCGGACGCTACGAGGGTGGACTTCACGCTGCGCCTGCTCCCCACTGATCGCAGTATTGATCGGCGGATCATTACGTGTCGTATCTTTTACTGTGTACGTACTGCGTATGGAGTACTCCGTACGTACTTGGAAGAACGTATTATAGATTCTTTTAGTATTAATGTACTAACTCTGAATGACAGCCTCCTCCGAGGCCACGTTCAGAATAACGAGTAGAAGTAGATTGATTTGTCAGGGCTCTAACGTTGCCGAAGTCGATGTGATTGCCGAATCGGGTAATTCATAACTACATGTCACGTAGTAAGAATACTGTAGTAGTAGTAGTAGTAGTAGTAGTAGTAGTAGTAGTAGTAGTAGTAGTAGTAGTAGTAGTAGTAGTAGTAGTAGT
>JAMAGK010000066.1:0-35121 GCA_023626135.1 Talaromyces sp. R2412 | reverse complement strand
TATAAAAATATCTGGAGTCTGAATTAGTAAGTGGTTTTATGACAGAACATTCTTCTGTTATATTTGTTTTTTTTTTTCTTGCTGAATATGCAAGTATTATTTTAATATGTGTTTTAAATAGTTTATTATTTTTAGGTGGTTATTTAAGTATAATACCTTTAGATATAATAATAGATATTATAGATATATTCTTTAATGTTAGAGAAACAATTATTTTTGATTTATTTATACATATTTCTTCTTCTCCTTTGAATTTAGCTATAAAAACAGTTATATTAATATTTATATTTATATGAGTTAGAGCTTCTTTCCCTAGAATACGTTTTGATCAACTAATGTCGGTATGTTGAACAGTATTATTACCTATAATAATAGCTTATATAGTATTTATACCTTGTATAATTTACGGTTTTAGCATATTACCTGTTAACATTTCATTATTATAGGAATAAAAAAAAAAGTTTTAATCTATATATAATTTATATTATTCAATATAGATATACACGTATATTTAAGGATATATGTTTATATTAAAAAAAAAAATTATTATATATAATTATATTATAATTATTACTTACATCATATGTAAGTTATGTAAATATTAAATGAATAATTTAATATATAGTAAATAAAAACAATTTTTAATTAAAATGTCTTTTTTATTATTATTAATACCTTTAATAGGTATAAGTTTTATACTTCTAGAATCAGATAAAAATAATATTGTTAATAATTATAGAATTAAATATATAGGTTTAATAACTTCAATTATAAATTTAATAGTTTCATTAATAATGTTTATTATGTTTGATTTTTCAAGTAAGCAATTTCAATTTATTGAAGAGCAATATCAAATAAATTATTTTGATATTTATTTAGGTGTTGATGGTTTATCAATATATTTTGTTATATTAACTACTATAATAATGCCTATTGCATTATTATCAAATTGAGATTCAATACAAACTAAAAATGTGTTATCTTTTGTAATTATAATTCTATTATTAGAGACATTATTATTAGCTGTTTTTTTAGTTTTAGATATATTATTATTTTATATATTCTTTGAAAGTATATTACCTCCTTTATTTTTATTAATAGGTATATTTGGATCAAGTAATAAAGTAAGAGCAAGCTTTTATTTATTTTTATATACTTTATTAGGATCATTATTTATGTTATTATCTATAATAACAATGGCTTCAATAATGGGTACTACAGATTTTGATGCTTTATTTAAAACTAATTTCGAATATACAACACAGTTATTTTTATTTTATGGTATATTTATAGCTTTTGCTGTAAAAACTCCAACTATTTTTTTAAATACTTGATTATTAAAAGCTCATGTTGAATCACCTTTATCTGGAAGTATAATATTAGCTGGTATAGTATTAAAATTAAGTTTGTATGGTATATTTAGATTAATTCTACCTATATTACCTAAAGCATCTTTGAATTATACTTATATAGTATATGTTATAGGTGTAATAACTATTATATATGCTAGTTTTAGTACTTTAAGAACTATTGATATTAAAGAGCTTATAGCTTATTCTTCTGTATCTCATGCAGCTGTTTATCTTTTAGGTGCTTTCAGTAATACAATACAAGGTATTGAAGGTGCAATAACTTTAGGTTTAGCTCATGGTTTTGTTTCTTCAGGTTTATTTATTTGTGCTGGAGGTGTTTTATATGATAGATCTTCTACTAGATTAATTACTTACTATAGAGGTATGGGACAAATTATGCCTATATTTAGTATATTATTCTTAATTTTATCATTAGGTAACTGTGGAGTACCTTTGACTTTAAATTTTTTAGGTGAGTTTATGTCATTATACGGTGTATTTGAAAGAATGCCTTTATTAGGAATTTTAGCTAGTTCTTCTATTATATTCTCTGCAGCTTATACTATTTTTATGTATAATAGAATAGCATTTGGTGGTTCGTATTCTATTTTCTTTAAAGAAAATTTAAGAGATGTTAATAAAAGAGAATTTATTATGTTATTAATATTTGTTATATTAACTGTTTTATTTGGTATATATCCTGCTCCTATATTAGATGGTTTACACTATTCAGTTTCTTCATTAATATATAATACAAATTAACCTTTTTTTTTATTCTTATTAGCTCAATGGTAGAGCAGAATACTTCTAATATTTTGATCCATGTTCGAATCTTGGATAAGAATTAATATTATATATATATATATATAAATATTAATAAAAAAAAAAGGTTAAATATTAGTCTTTTTAAAACCTTAAATAGTAATGATATAATAAAAATATATCTATTAAAAATAAAATAAAGTATATGCCACAATTAGTACCTTTTTTTTTTGTTAATCAAGTAGTATTTGCTTTTGCAATTCTTACAATATTAATATACACATTTTCTAAATATATACTACCTAAATTTGTTCGTATTTTCATATCTCGTATTTATATAAACAAATTATAGTATAATATAGAATTATTTTTTAAGATCTATAATATAAATATAAAATTTACAAAATAATTTTTTTTATGTTTAATACTATATTAAGTCCTCTTGATCAATTTGAAATAAGAGATTTACTTTCTTTAAATATTAGTTTTTTAAATAATATTCATTTATCTTTAACAAGTATAGGTTTATACCTATCTATAGGTTTAGTATTAATTTTAAGTTATAGTTTATTATCTACAAATTACAATAAAATAATACCTAATAGTTGATCACTAAGTCAAGAAACTTTATATTTTACTGTACATGGTATAGTAATTAGCCAGATAAATGCTAATAAAGGACAAATGTATTTTCCATTTATATATTCATTATTTATTTTTATTTTATTTAATAATTTAATAGGTTTAATACCATATAGTTTTGCCTCAACATCTCATTTTATTTTAACTTTTTCATTAAGTTTTAGTGTGGTTTTAGGTGCAACTATATTAGGTTTTCAAAAACATGGATTAAAATTCTTTTCTTTATTTGTTCCATCTGGTTGTCCTTTAGGTTTGTTACCTTTATTAGTTTTAATAGAATTTATTTCTTATTTATCTAGAAATGTTTCATTAGGATTAAGATTGGCAGCCAACATATGTAGTGATAATAGGTAAATCACTAAAAATGTGTAAAAGAGCCAAACTCCGGGGAAGCCCTAAAGCCTTAATAACCAAGCAATAAAAGGAAACTTTAATTGTGGCCTGATTAATGACTCAGGGTATGGTAATATCATTAAGGATGAATATAACTGAAATGGGTAATCGCGGATCTAAATCAAAATTAAAATTTTGTAAAAGAGCAACGAGTAGACGGTTCTTCAATTATAAATATATTATATTAATTGTAAGGTATACTCTAGTCGCCGGGAAAGCCGGTTCTTAAAAGAAGTAAAGTAATTTAAGATTAAAGTTAACACAATAACCTTTTCCTTTTTATTATTATTGTGCATACGGTTTATATATGTTATATATTTTCATTATAAAAAAGAAAAAATTGTTTTAAGTTATAAACATTATAATAAAATAAATTTTAAATCTAAGTTGTTATCACGTCAATTTAACTTAATTAATGTACCAAGATCATATTCAACTAAATCTAATAATTTAATGTATTTTGATGATGCAGATAAATATAAGTTAGAAATATTAGAAATAAATAAAGATAAAATCGGTATATATATGTGAACTAATAGATTAAATGGTAAAAATTATATTGGTAGTTCTATAAATTTAAAACGTAGGTTTTTAGAATATTATAATGTTAATAGATTGTTAATATCACAAAGTATGCCTATAAACATTGCATTATTAAAGTACGGGTATCATCAATTTAGTTTAACAATATTAGAATATTGTGATATTTCTAATATAATGGATAGAGAAAAATATTATTTTGATCTATATCTACCAGAGTATAATATATTAAAAGAGCCAGGTAGTCCTAATAGAGGATCTGGTTGAAAACATTCTGAAGCTACTATAGAATTAATGCGTATTTCTGCGTTGGATAGGAATAAGTCTTTAGAATTTAAAAATAAATTATCTTTATCTCAAAAGAGTGGAATAGGTATAGAAGTAAATGATATAATAACAAATACTATTACTAGATATCATGCTATAAAAGCTGCATCTCGTGCTTTAAACATAAATAAAAAATATATAGAAAATTATATTTATTTAAATCAGGATAAACCTGTTTTAGATAGATATACTTTTAATTTAATTATTAAAACTGATACAAATATAGATGTTAATGATAATAAAAATATTCAAAAAACATCTAAAAAATTAGAAGTTACTAATGTTCAAACTAAAGAAGTAACTATATATCCTTCTATAGGAAGTGGTAGTAGAGCATTAGGTTTGTATCAAGCTAGTGTATCTTTATATTTAAAAGAAAATAGAAAAAAACCTTTTAAAAATAAATATATATTTAGATTAATATAATAATAACTAGGGATAAAATTGTGAACGATTATCAGGGCATATGCTTTTATCTATATTATCAGGATTTACATATAAAATAATGACTAGTGGAGTATTATTCTTTGTATTAGGATTAATACCTTTAGCTTTTATTATAGCTTTTTCTGGTTTAGAGTTAGCTATAGCTTTTATTCAAGCTCAAGTATTTGTAGTTTTAACATGTTCTTATATTAAAGATGGTTTAGATTTACATTAATGATGCATTAAGAAATAAATGTAAAAAAAAGCTCTTATAGCTCAATGGTAGAGCAGGATACTGTTAATATCTGTATAGATGTTCGATTCATCTTAAGGGCTAGGGTGAGAGCCCGTTAATAGGTAAATAGACCTATCTAGAGGAAGGTTCGGAGCTAGTTATTGTATTTGATATGAGAAACCACGACGTTGAAAGGTGAAGGGGTATTGAAGAAACTAATGTAACTTTATAAATTAATAATTTATGTAAAGTAATTGAGAACGCATCACTGATACATAGCACTAATTTAGAACCATATTTACAAAAACCGTCCTATTGATTTTTTTATAAATAAAAATTTATTAAATAATATTTTTTAACAGATTTTTATATATCAATATAGATATATATATATACGTATATATATATCAAATATAAATAAATAATTTTTTTGAGTTTGATGATGGCTCTGATTGAACGCTGTCCAAGTACTTGACACATGCTAATCGAACGATTTTTCTCTATAAAGAGAGAAATAGTGGTGTACAGGTGAGTAAAAGATAATTTGGCTACCTTAAAGTAAGGGTAAATCTCTTATAAAAAAATCAAAAAAAAGGAAAATCAGAATTTCTGCTTTAAGATGTTATTTTTTATCTCGGTGTGGTAGTAGAAAAGGTAATGACTTTTCTAGCTAACATTCGTAGTCGTGACTGAGAGGTCGATCGATCACATTGGGTCTGAAAAAACCCCAATGCGTATTAGTACAGCAGTGAGGGATATTGGTCAATGGTCTAACGACTGAACCAGTAACTTGGAAGAATGTATATATATTATATAATAATATAGCAACGATTAATTCGTATAAAATTCTAAATAGAATAATGATAATGACAATTTTCTATTTATAAGTCTTGACCAAATTACGTGCCAGCAGTCGCGGTAATACGTAGAAGACTAGTGTTAGTCATCTTTATTAGGTTTAAAGGGTACCTAGACGGTAAATAAAACTTTAATAGAGTACTTATTTGCTAGAGTTTTATAAGAGAAGGAAGAACTTCTGGAGTAGTGATAAAATACTTTGATACCAGAGGGACTGGTCACGGCGAAGGCGTCCTTCTATGTAAAAACTGACGTTGAGGGACGAAGGCTTGGGGATCAAGAAGGATTAGATACCCTAGTAGTCCAAGCAGAAAATGATGAGTGTCATAGGCTAGATACAGAATTTGGCCTATAAATGAAAGTGTAAGCATTCCACCTCAAGAGTACTATGGCAACATATAAACTGAAATCATTAGACCGTTTCTGAAACCAGTAGTGAAGTATGTTATTTAATTCGATAATCCGCGAATAACCTTACCACAACTTGAATAATATTAATTTATTACAAGCGCTGCACGGCTGTCTTTAGTTAATGTCGTGAGATCTGGTTAACTCCTAAAATTAACGAAAACCCTCATTTTATTTTTATACATAAAATGGTTCTCCAGTATAGTGGATAGATAACAGGGATTAAGACAAGTCATCATGGCCTAAATGTTGTGGGCTATAGACGTGCCACATACGCCTTTACAAAGGGATGCGATATTGTGAAATGGAGCTAATCCCCAAAAAAGGATATAATATGGATTGTTGTCTGTAATTCGACAACATGAATAAGGAATTACTAGTAATCGTGAATCACCAGCGTCACGGTGAATTTAATCTCAGCTAGGTACTAACCACTCGTCAGGCGCTGAAAGAAGTATGTGCAATAAGTTTGGTTTATTTATATATTAATATATATAATTAGTTATATAAATATATATGTATAATTTTCGTATGCATGACTTTAATTGGTGTTAAGTCGAAATATGGTTCGTGTAATGGAAATTGCACGGGATGAATTAACCTGAACAAATATTGAAATACTCCTATGAGTATTTTCAATTAAAAAAATTTTTTTTAATATTTTTTTTTACTGTTTTTGTTTAAATAGTTATATAAATAAAAAAATAATCATTGTGCCACTAAAAAAAGGAAGGTTCCATTGTTGGTAAAATGGGTTGAGCTGTAAACTCAATAGCTATCGCTTGTATGAGTTCGAATCTCTTGCTTCCTAGTAATATATATATATATATATATATGTATGTTTGTTTGCTTGCTTGCTTGTTAATATAATAATATATTATATGTGTTAATTTTTATTATTTTGATATTATACTTTAATTATTATATTAATTGTATAATTAATTAATGACAAATATTAAAAATAAAAAAAAATTTTTTCATGAATAATTTGTATGTTTTAAAAGATTGTATTAGTTATGGTTATATACCAGAATTAATAGATATAATTTATATATCTTCCATATTATTTGGTATATTAACTATAATTAATAAAAATCCTATTATCTCGGTATTATTTTTAATAGGGTTGTTTATAAATATATCAAGTTTATTGATAATAATAGGATTTACTTTTATAGGGTTATCTTATATACTAGTGTATGTAGGAGCTGTTTCAATATTATTTTTATTTATTTTAATGTTAATAAATATAAGAATATCAGAACTTTCTGATGAAACTAATAATGATATACCTTTAGCTATTTTAATAGTTATGTTATTTTTTTATATTATAAGACAAATATTACCCTCTAATATTTTATATTTAAACCAATTTATTTATTTAAATAAAAATAATATTGAATTAATAGATGATGGTGTTACTACAGAACAAATAGTACAGGCTAGTAGTAAATCTTGAGATACTAATTTAATAGATGTAACTCATATTACAGGTATAGGTAATGTAATTTATACTAATTATGCTGTTTGACTTGTAATAACATCAATAATATTGTTATTAGGAATGGTAGGTTCTATTGTTATAACAATAAAACAAAAATAAAATAATAATGTAAAATATTATCTTTATAAACTTGTGAGTTAAAATAAAAAAAAAAAATGAACTATATACCAAAAACAAATTTTCAACATCATCCATTTCATTTAGTATCTCCTTCTCCTTGACCTTTATTTTCAAGTATATCCTTATTTATATTAACAACTTCTACAGTTTTATTTATGCATGGATTTGAATTATTTGAATATTTTGTATTTTTAAGTGTATTAAATTTAATTTATACTATGGGTTTATGATTTAGAGATATTATTTCTGAAGGTACATATCTAGGAAATCATACTTATGCTGTACAAAGAGGATTAAATTTAGGTGTTGGTTTATTTATAATATCAGAAGTATTTTTTTTCTTAGCTATTTTTTGAGCATATTTTCATAGTTCTATATCTCCTAGTATAGAATTAGGAACTCAATGACCTCCTATGGGTATTGATGGTGTAAATCCTTTTGAATTACCATTATTAAATACTATAATATTATTATCATCAGGAGTAACAATAACTTATGCTCACCATTCATTAATTCAAGGAAATAGAAAAGGAGCTCTGTATGGTACTATAGCTACTATAAATTTAGCAATTATCTTTACAGGTTTTCAAGGTTTAGAGTATACAGTTTCATCTTTTACTATATCAGATAGTGTATACGGATCATGTTTTTATTTTGGTACAGGTTTCCATGGGTTACATGTAATAATAGGAACAGCTTTTTTGGCTGTAGGTTTATGACGTTTAATGGCTTATCATTTAACAGATCATCACCACTTAGGATATGAATCAGGTATTTTATACTGACATTTTGTTGATGTAGTATGATTATTTTTATATATATCTGTTTATTATTGAGGTTATTAAATATTTTAATAAGATTTTTTAATATTAATCGTGTTAATTTAATGGTAAAATTTTATGCTACGGACATATATATATAAGTTCGATTCTTATACACGTTAAAAATATTATAAATATAGTATTTATTATAAATAAAAATAGAGACCTTAGTTTAACGGTAAAACATATGACTTTTAATCATTACTTTATGAGTTCAAATCTCATAGGTCTTAAAGAAAAATAATAATGACTATAGTTTAATGGTAGAATTGTCGATTTCCAATCGATAAGTGCTGATTCGAATTCGGCTAGTCATAAGTTAATAATAATATAAAAACGATCATAAGTTAGTGGTAGACTACTCGTTTACCAAACGAGGTGCGCTGATTCGAATTCAGCTGGTCGTAATTAAGGGTTAGTAACTTAATTGGTAAAGGGTATCTTTGTCGAAGATATAGATGTCGGATCGTTGCCGACCTAACCCGTAAATAGGAAAGGTAGCCATAGGTAAGGTAGGTCGTTTGCTAAACGATATATGTAAATATTTAGGAGTTCGAATCTCTTCTTTTCCGTATAAGAGTATAGTTTAACGGTAAAACCGCAAACTTCAAATTTGCATTTCTTAGTTCAAATCTAAGTGCTCTTGTGTAAATTTAACTAAAAAAGCATAGTTTTTTGTAAAAATTAATATGAAATTTATACTTTTAAAGTGAAAAAGATATAAGATTCTTTAACTTAATTGGTAAAGTGTATTCTTGATAAGAATATGTTCAGTGTTCGATTCACTGAAGAATCAAAGGGAGTTGGCTGAGTGGTTTAAGGCGACTAGCTTGAGTCTAGTTAAAGGTAAAACTTTCATATGTTCGAATCATATACTCTCTGAATTTAATTTAATGCTATATATAATAATCATTAACTTAATTATATATTACAATATAGCTATAACATAGCTATGAAATTTGCATATTTCTTTATAAATTTATGTATCAAAAGAAATTGTTATGGATATAAATGCTGTATATTAAAGAAGGATAGTAGAAAAGATAAAACTAAATTCTAAGAGAAATCTAATATTAAACAAAGTGAATTGAAATATCTCAGTAACTTTAGGAATAAAAATCAAACGAGATTATTTATTATTGTAATTAAAGATAAATAATAGCCTTTAAAAAGGCTATAGTAACAAATAGTTTTTTTGTAATTATAGTCTAAAAGTAAAATGGATGTATTCTGTTTTGAATAAAGGGGAACCTTCCTCTAAGGCTAAATATAATATATAAGCGATAGTGAATAGTACCGTGAGGTAAATTTAAAGAAATAGTAATTTTATAAGCAGCTCGAGTAAAAATTAAAATTAAAAATAAGAGTATACCTTTTGCATAATGGGTCAGCAAGTTAATTTTAGATGCAAGTGGTTTGGGGTAATTATAAACTCGAACACAAAGATAAACCAATTATGAAAAAATGATAAGTATCTAGAATTAGACCCGAAGGCTAGTGATCTTACCATGGTCAGGGTTATAAAAGCCCGAACGGGTTATCGTTGTATAGATATCCGAGGAATTGTGGTAAGTAAGTGAAAGACAAAACAGACTAGTATAGCTGGTTTTCCGCGAAACCTATGTTAGTAGGTAATTCAATTTATATCTTAGTAGGTACAGAACTGTGATCTCGAACAATATTAAATATAATATTTTGTTTACATCGGGGGATTGTAGTGATTTTATCGGAGAGTATTTGCACTCGGAAGGGCAAAGATAAATATTGAGTAATCGGACATAGTATGATAAGGTTGTATGTCTAAAGGGAAACAGCCCTAAACAAAAGTTTAAGGTTCCAAAGTTATAATTGAGTGAAATTAAGGATGTTTTTTTCAAAAACAATCAGGAAATAGGCTTAGAGGCGGCCATTTTTTGAAGATCTCGTAACAGAGCACTGATTAATATTAATAGGAAAAAATACCAAAAATTTAAAGGATCTAAATAATATACCGAAACTTTGTACGCATAATTTGTGAGGTAGCGGAACATCGGATATGTAACTTTATGTATATTCTTTTATAGAGTATATAAGTAATAGTAAAATAGTTAATTATATTCTATTCCTAATATACGGATAATTAAAAAAAAAATGATTAATTATATATTAAAATATGTAAAAGTATTTATTTATAATTAAAAATTTTATATTTTTTTTATTTTGTTGTTATGTATTAGATATACTTATTTAAAATAAAAGTATTGACACATTTTTTTATATTCCGAGAGACAATGCTGACATGAGTAACGAAAAAGGACTTACCTCGCCTTAAGCTTATGGGATAAACTTAATTTTCGGTATCTAAATAATTTATCTAAAGATAATTATGATGATCATAAAGTATAAATCTATAACTCTCTAATGGGTTTTAGGTAATAGTAATATAAAGACCTTTATAAAGTAGTAAAGGTTCTGGAAATGTTTTTACTATTATTAACTCGTTTATTTATACGAAAACCGTACCTAAAAACTATCACAAGTAAGCAAGTAGAGTATACAAAGGCGTTTGAGTGAACAATCATTAAGGAACTCGGCAAATTGACTTCCGTAACTTCGGGATAAGGAGAGCCATTTTTATTAATTTAACCAATTTAACATGTTAAATTGGATAATAATTATATTAATAGGAAGAGGAGGCACATAATAGTGTTGTACGACTGTTTAATAAAAACAAAGCACTCTGCCAAGATAAAATATCTAAGTATTGAGTGTGATGTCTGCCCAATGTCGGCTGGATAACGGATTTTCCTTGATGTCTATTTAAGGTTTTGAAGGATACCCCGATAAATGGCGGCCTTACCTATGAGGGTCCTAAGGTAGCGGAATACCTTGGCCGTTAAATGCGGTCTTTGCATGAATGACTTAACGATACAACAGCTGTCTCGATGATTGTCTCAGTGAAATTGGAATAGCAGTGCAGATACTGCTTACTTCTAGGTAGACGAGAAGACCCTATGCAGCTTTACTGTTACTAATTACAAGAGTTATCATAGGTTAATTGTGAGTGTATAAGGTAGTCGAAAGATAACAATGAAACACCTTTATTTGTACTTATTAACACTCTTGATGATTTTGAGGCAGTTTATGCGGGGCACAGATCCCATAAAAAGTACCTGGGTATATCCAAAGTTCATATTGTAAATATGTAAATATTAATTTACATATATTTTAATTTGTGATTATTATTTTGATAATAATACAGTTATAGTAAGATTGAATTCAATATGATTTTTTTATTTTAAGTAAGATTTTAACTATATGGTGAATAGATGTATATTTAATCCTTTAAATTAAGGGGTTATTATTATATTAATATTGTATATTTTCTTTATTAATATGATATTTATACTATACTGTCAAAGTTTAATGGCTAAATCTTGCTTTACTGTTTGACTTACAAGTCTTTCAGTCGCGTAAGCGGGGCATATGATCACAAGATGCATTAAGGAAAGGTCTTGGATTAAAGAAAAAGTTACGCTAGGGATTTAGTTTAAGTCCTCCAATATTATAAAATATTGGAAAATTATTTGGGTAAATTTCAAAAACAATTTTTTTAATGAATTTGAAGCGAAACTTATTTTAGCTAATATATAAAATAAGGACGTTCAACGACTAATAGGTGAGTATTGTTAATAATAATCCTTATTAAATATCCCCAACATCTTTATGTAATATGTATAAATATTATTATAAATATATAATAATGAATTAGACTTGATTTTTTATCAAGCTTGTTATTAAAAATAACATAAATATAAAATATTATAAATATATGCTAAATATTATAAAATCTAAATTAAATATTATAAATAAACAAAAAAAGGATAAAAATAATAAAAATGTTACTATAGGTTATAAAAATTTTGTACCTGTTGTAAGAGATTGAAAAGATAGTATATATGTTTATAACAAAAATACTATAAAATTAATACCTGTAGCTAGTAATTATGTTATAAAATTAATTAAAGGTTACTTTAACTCGTTTAATTTAAAATTAGAAAATAAATTAAGAAAAGAAAGATTGCGTAATAAATCTAGAAAATTATCTACAAATAAAATTTTTTTAAGTAATGGTGAATTTAAACATACTAATGATAAAGTGTCTATTACTTTATATATATATAATAGACAAAAATATAATTATTTGTATAAATTAAAAAAAAGATATATAAGATTATTTAGTAATATAAGATTTTTAAATAAATTAAATTTAATAAGATCTATAGGATCTAGTATATTAAAAAAACAAAAGGAAAAAAAAAATATTTTAGAAAAAATATTACCTAGATATAAAGATAGAGTATCTTTAGTTCAACATTTATATTATAAAAAATTTATAAAAAAATCTTTGAAAAGATTGAAATATTATATGTTTTATAAACAATTAATTTATATTAATCAAAATAAATTTACTTTATCTTACTTACAAGGTTTAATATATTTATTAAAAAAAATATATAATAAAAATATAGAATTTAATTTAATAAATTTAAAATATTTTTATTTTAATAGTGATATATTTTCACAACCATTAGTATTAAAATTAAGAAGAAAAAGAAAAGTATTATATTATTTAAAGTCTTTTGTAAGAAAAGTAAATATTGATAGAGTAAAGATTGGTTTAAAATCAAATAATTATTTTTTTGATAAAAAAAATATTTATAATATAAAAAATGTAGATATCTTAAATAATTTATTATATAGATTATTGAATCAAAACAAAACAAATTCTAGTTATGAGGTTTGTGAATCTTCTTTCTTAAAAAAAGTAATATTTAGTTATATTAAATATAAAAGAGTATCAGGAGTAAGATTGGAAGCGGCAGGTAGATTAACTAAACGTTATACTGCTTCAAGATCTCTTCACAAAGTTATGTATAAAGGTAATTTAGAAAACACATTATCATCAGTTAAAGGTTATCCTTCTGTAGTTTTAAGAGGTAATTTTAGACCTAATTTAGAATATACTAAATTAAATTCTAAAGCTAGAATAGGATCTTTTGGTATTAAAGGTTGAGTAAGTGGTGAATAAATTGTATTATCATAATTTTAATTATTTAGTTTTTTTTTAATATCTCTCCCAAAAATAAAGATGAAGAAATAGTCTGAACCGTTTTTAGAGAAGCGGAAATAAAAAATAATTTTTTATGATAACATAAATTGAACAGGCTAATTTGCGCAAGAGAGTACAAATTGAGTGCGCGGTTTGGCACCTCGATGTCGGCTTAACTCATCCACATGAATGCAAAAATCATGAAGGGTTCGACTGTTCGTCGATTAAAGAGTTACACGAGCTGGGTTTAATACGTCGTGAGACAGTATGGTTTCTATCTTCTAGAAGGAATTAAAGTAAAATAAATATAGCCCCTTCGTACGAAAGGAGTTGGGTATGTTGATCTATGGTTTACCTGTTGTCTATATTATTAATAAATTATATTTTAATAACTTACTTTTACTTAAGTAAGTTGCTTATAGGCACGGCAGGAATGCTACATCAATTAGAGATAAGTGCTGAAAGCATTTAAGCGCGAAGCTTAATTTATAATACTTAAAAAACGTAGTAGAACACTACGAAAACTTAATAATTATAAATTATTAATATATAGGCTTTAGTTGTATTAATTTTGATGTTTTAAGATATAAAGTACTAATTAAATATAATACTAAGCATTATTCATAGTGTAATGTATAAACTTTCGCCTGGTTAGCATAAAAGAAATGCAACCGTTTTGTAATCGGTAGAAGTAAGCGCGATACTTGCACTGGGCTTTGTAGACCCAATGGTCAAGTTGGTTAAGACATAACATTTTCACTGTTAGTGCGGGAGTTCGAACCTCCCTTGGGTTGAAAGAAATTAGCTCAATTGGCAGAGCGGCCACTTTACACGTGGTATGTTAGGTGTTCAAGTCACCTATTTCTTATTGCGGATTAGTGTAATGGTAACATTTTTGGCTCATGACCAGGAGATTTAGGTTCGACTCCTAAGTTCGCACAAAGACTATAGCTTAATAGGTAAAGCAAACTGCTCATAATAGTTTGAATGAATGTTCGAGTCATTTTAGTCTTATGATCCAAGTGCTGAAATTGGTATACAGTGCAAACTTAAGATTTGCTGGCGTTAGCCGTGAACGTTCGATTCGTTCCTTGGATATTAGGGGTCATAGTTTAATTGGTAAAACTGCGATTTTGCATATCGTCATTTCAGGATCGAGTCCTGATGACTCCAGATACTTTATTAGGAATTATATTAAATAATTTAAAACTATTTTAGTTATTTAATATTAACAGGTTAGAGCCAGGTTGGTTAGGCACCTCATTTGGGTTGAGGAATTGTTATGTTCGAATCATAATAACCTGAATTAGCCCGAAAAGCTCAATTGGTAGAGCGGAAAATTGAAGATTTTTAGGTTACAAGTTCGAGTCTTGTTTCGGGCATCGGCGGATAGGATGAAGCTCAGTGCTTAGTCGTGAGCATCTCTAGTAATACTTCATATTATAATATAAGTTGCTGATAATGGGAAATAAATATTATATTATAGTTTTGTTTGTTATTGCGTAGAAGTTAACTGTTACTATAGTTATCTTTGTGGGTATGCCTATCCGCCTCGCAATTTATTTAAATTCCTATATAAATATTATATTTATATGGGTTCGGTTTACAGTTAAAATTAATAATTAATTTTATTAAAAATAGAGGTTAAATACTGCAAGTTCCGTACGGTGTTACGTATAAGTTTATTAAATAAACTTAATTCGTTATATGATTTTGTGTGGTGGGGCGGGGTGTGTTATTATGTGTTGGGGTGTGTCATTGTTTTATTTAAATGTTTTTTTTTTGGTATATATATATATATAATTATAATGGTACTATTAACATATCTATTTCAAAATTAAAATTTTTTTAATATTAAGTAGTTATAAATTATGAACAACAATAACAATTCTCAGGATTTATTAGGTAGGAAAAGAAAAAATAGTTTTTCTTCAAACGAAGAAAAAATGGCAAAAAAAGCTAATAATAATACTTCAGATACGGAATTATCAGATGGGGATTTACCCAGTGATTCTGGATCTAATAACAACAATAATAATAAAAATATTAGTTTAGGTGGTAGTAGTTCTGGTTCTGAAAGTGGTGGTATTTCTCGTACTGGTTCTGAAGGTGGCGGTATTTCTCGTCCTGGTAGTAATACTAGTGCGGCCCCTAATAGTTCTACGAATACTGGTGAATTAGCTCCTGTTCAAAATTCTCTTAATGAATATAAAAATGCTCAAGAAAGAGATAATGAACATGACATTAATGTAACTAGACATGCTGTCCGTGTTGCTAGGGATCGTATAGTAGCGAAACTATCAGAACTTGAGGATAAGGATTCTATCGGTAGTGAGAGTTCGGATACTAAACGTGTTCGGGATACTCTTATATCCGCGGATGAACTTATTCGTGGCGCGGGGTTAGACGCCGTAGTAGATGACGTCTTTGGTAACCCAGATTTTTTTATTGCGGAACCTTCAATCTTTGATGATGTTGAATAAACTAAAGATTAGGAATTTATGTATTCCTGTTAATATTTTTATTATATATTGTTGTTAAACAGACATGCTGTAATTGGTAGACAGATCCCGCTTAGGACGGGATGATTAAAATCGTATAAGTTCGAGTCTTATTGTCTGTATATCTCGTTGACTAATAGGTAAGTTATAAATTTTTGGTATTTAGTTATGAGTGTTCGAATCGCTCCGAGATAAATATATTATATATAATAAAAATATTTATAGCCAAGATAGTTTAATGGTAGAACAATAATTTCATGAATTAAGAATGAGAATTCGAATTTCTCTTTTGGCTTAAAGGTGGGTATAGTTTAATGGTAGAACAGCTGTATGTGGCATAGTATATCCTTGTTCGATTCAAGGTATCCTCCCGTTAAAAAGTTAGCGTAATAAATAAAAAATATTAAAATTTACGGTATAAGAAAAAATATATAGGTGTTTTTTTATACCCATACGATAAATTATTGCTACTATAATATGTCTTCATAGATATATAGTGTATAGAGTAGCTTATTAAGTGGAATTGTCCCTTTTTGTCAGATATTGAAAGTCATAGGCAATTTTCTATTAATACTGGAATAAGTAGGCAATTATCTACTAATACTGAAATAGATAAGGAAATAAAAGTTGATTATGTATCTTTTTTAAGTATGAAAAAACCCAGTGAATGAGAAGAAAGATGATTTTTATCTTCTAATGCAAAAGATATAGGAACTTTATATTTAATTTTTGCATTATTCTCAGGTTTAGTTGGAACAGCTTTTTCAGTATTAATAAGATTAGAGTTATCAGCGCCTGGTGTTCAATATATAGCTGATAATCAATTATATAATAGTATTATTACAGCTCATGCTATTTTAATGATTTTCTTTATGGTTATGCCTGCTCTAATAGGAGGTTTTGGTAATTTTTTATTACCTTTATTAGTAGGAGGTCCTGATATGGCATTCCCTAGATTAAATAATATAAGTTTCTGATTATTAGTACCTAGTTTATTATTATTTGTATTTTCTGCAATAATTGAAAATGGAGCAGGTACAGGATGGACTCTTTACCCTCCTTTATCAGGAATTCAAAGTCATAGTGGTCCAAGTGTAGATTTAGCTATATTTGGATTACATTTAAGTGGTATAAGTAGTATGTTAGGTGCTATGAATTTCATAACAACTATATTAAATATGAGAAGTCCAGGAATTCGTTTACATAAATTAGCCTTATTTGGTTGAGCTGTAATAATAACAGCAGTGTTATTATTATTATCATTGCCCGTTTTAGCTGGTGTCCTTATTTAATTGCGCTTGCTTTATATTTGGCTATATATTGAGAACTGTTAGAATTATATGATGACCTAATATCATCAATAGGAAATTTAACAATTATAAATTTATTTAAAGTCCTTAGAGACCAAATGCCAAATTATTTTTAATTTATAATAAATATAGAGAATAAACCTATTTATAAAAGTCCACTAGATTATAATTTTTAGTGGTAATAATCCTAAATTTGTACGTATTTTTGATATATGTCAAAAACGTAAATATCATCAAAGTTTCAGTGATTATGAGTTTATAAATAATATTACTAAATTATTTTTTTTACTGAGGTTAAATAAATTAATTATAGTAATCCTATAGGATAGTATATAGTTAGAACAGTTAATTTATATAGTAATATTCAAATATTTATTATATTATTATTTATTTGAAGGTAAATATATAACTTTTGTTTTTAATTTTTAAAAATTTATATGAGTTAAAGATATAAGATATAGGTCCAAACAATATCTAAAGATATTGAGTGTCTACCTTAATTGAATCTTAATAATTAAAGCTATGAGGTTTTATCCGGTAGACCAACAAACTATTTGGGAATAACTATGGTCCTTACAGATAGAAATTTTAACACTTCTTTCTTTGAAGCTGCTGGTGGTGGTGATCCTATTTTATTTCAACATCTTTTTTGATTTTTCGGTCATCCTGAGGTTTATATCCTAATTATACCTGGATTTGGTATAATAAGTACTGTTGTATCAGCGGCATCTAATAAAAGCGTTTTCGGATACCTTGGTATGGTTTATGCTATGATGTCTATAGGAGTATTAGGATTTGTTGTTTGAAGTCATGTTATGGCTTTCCCTATTTGTGAATTTAGGGTAATAAATTTTGCTATATGCTGGAACAGCTTAGTGCTCATAGGTACTTTTAATAGTAAAAATTTTATGAGCTATGCTCAATCAGCAGGAAATTATAATTTAATTGAAAAAAGTTCCTCAGAGACTACACGCGAAATGTCTTTTAATTTTTCTAATTTTAGAAAAAATACAAAAAATACAGAAAATATTTCTGATAATTGATTAACTTGATTTATAGGATTCACAGAAGGAGATGGAGCCTTTTTAACCTATAATAATTCTTGTACTTTTGTTATAACTCAAAAAGAAGAAGCTATATTAAATCATATTAAAGATACTCTAGGTATAGGTATGGTTAAAAATTTTGGTAAATTTTATCGTTATATAGTAAGAGATAAAAAGTCTATTATATTATTAATAGATATATTTAATGGTAATATATTTTTTGATAAAAGAAAATTACAATTAGATAAATGGTTAAATATTCATAATATACCAAAAATAGATAACATAATTAAACCTTCTTTATTTGATGGTTGAATTTCTGGTTTAATTGATGCTGAAGGTTGTTTTAATATTACTCTTTTTAAAAGAAAAGCTATGGTTTTAGGTTATCAAGTTAAATTAAGATTTATGATTGACCAAAAAGATAATTTAAATAATATGTTATATTTAAAAGAAGTTTTGAATTTATTTTTAACAAATAGAAAAACTAAAAAAGTAGATAATATGTATAGAATAGAATCTAATTCTTTTCTTAAAGTTCCTTTAATTATAGAATATTTAGAAAAATTTAATCTTAAAACTAAAAAAAAATATTCTTATCTTAAATGAAAACAAGTATATGAAATGGTATTAAATAAAGAACATTTAACTGAAAATGGGTTATATAATATTAAAATTTTAAGTAAACAAGTTAATTTAATTACAAGTGTTACAAAGAAAACAGGAAGTAAATAAAAGACAAAGATATAGTCCATAAAGTAATAATTACTTTTGCATCACATGTATACTGTAGGTTTAGATGTAGATACTAGAGCCTATTTCACAGCTGCTACTTTAATTATTGCAGTACCTACAGGTATTAAAATATTCTCCTGATTAGCTACATGTTATGGTGGTTCTTTACATTTAACACCTCCAATGTTATTTGCTTTAGGATTTATCGTTTTATTCACTATTGGGGGATTATCAGGTGTTGTTTTAGCTAATGCTTCACTTGATATAGCATTCCATGATACAATTAATTTTGTTGGTTATAGTACTTTATTTATAAGTACATTAACTGCTGTTTTTAATGAAAATATTCATAATAATATAAAATATTATATTAAAAATGAATTTAATGATAATGAATATATAAAAATGTTTTGAGTTGGTTTAATGGATGGTGATGGTAGTATTCAAGTTAATCATTGACGTAAAATATCTTTACAATATAGACTTGTAATAAAACTATCTAATTTACCTTCTAATTATAAAATGTTAGTAAAAATTGCTAAAGTTATAGGAGGAAATGTAAGAATTACAGGAAAAGATAAGGATGTAATTTGAGTGGTTAATGATAAACAAACAATTATTAATATCATTAAAATATTTGATACTTATCCTCTTTTAACTTCTAAAAAAATATGTCAATTAAAATTTTTAAAAGAATGTATATTGAAAGATTCTATGGATTGATATTTATCACATAGAAATAGTAAATATGATACTCAAATAATTATTATTAATTCAGATATATTTGGATTAGAAAAGGGTGTTTTAAATATACCAGATTATTTTTGTGGATGATTATCAGGGTTCATAGAAGCTGAAGGTTGTTTTTCTATTAGAAAAAATAATAACCATTCATTTTCTATAGGACAAAATGATGATATCTATTTAATTAATATAATTAAAGAATATCTTAAAACAACTAATATAGTTAGAAATATTAATTTTAATTTTTATTCTTTAGAGGTATATAAAAAAGAAACATTAAAATTCATTATCGATCATATAAAAAAAAATCCTTTATTAGGAGAAAAATTAGAATCTTTTCATAAATGAAAAGAGTATATAAAATAAGTGTCATGTGGTCTTGCCACTGTGAAAAGATTTATACACTTTTCGGTAATAATTTATTTATTGCTAACGGTGAAGCCTTATATGTTTTCAATAATGCATGAAAACTTTAAAGGTATAAGGTAATACCGTGGAAACAAATATAATAAATATATTTGGATCTGTAGAGACTAAATGTGGCATTCGAAAGTTTATTAGGTTAAATAATTAGAAAAGTTATAGTCCGATCCTTGGAGTGATTCAAGATGTATAAAAAAAAAATTTAATGAGCAATAAATAGACTTATTATGTTGTAGCTCATTTCCATTATGTATTATCTATGGGTGCAGTATTTGCATTATTTAGTGGATGATATTTCTGAATACCTAAAATATTAGGTTTATCTTATGACCAATTTGCAGGAAAAGTTCATTTCTGAATTATGTTTATAGGTGTTAATTTAACATTCTTTCCTCAACATTTCTTGGGTCAGTAGGCTCTTTAACATAGTGATATGCTAAGTACACAATACTATATGCTAAAAATTTATTTATATTAGATATATAAAATATATAATTAGCAGGGAATATACTTATTAATAAGTATAACCTTTAGAGACTATACGTATTGCAACTTTAAAAGTTGAAGAAATAGTCCGAATAAAATATCTTGCTACTTGTAAAATTATTTAATGTATTAAGTATATTTTTAATTAAAAATATATGTAATATTATATTAAAAAGTGAATCTAAGGATTCTTCATATTTTAATAATTCTAATTCAAGTAGTATTTCAAAATCAGAACAAAATCTTAATTTTGGACCAGAACAAAATCCAGAAGATGATGATGATGATGATTTTGTTAATAAAACTATAAGTAATAAAAATTTAATTACTATAAAACTTAAACAAAAATTTGAAAAAAATTATAATTTGAATTTGAGTATTATGAAATCTACACTAGTTTCTATTATATATAATTTTTTAGATGATAAAGATATTATTTTAAATGAATTTAATAATAAAAGTGGTATCTATCTTATTCATAATAACGTTAATGGAAAACAATATATAGGAAGTGCTATTAATTTAAGTCAAAGATTAGCTACTTATTATTTTCCTTCTCGTTTGTCTGATAGTCGTTATATATCTAATTCTATTTTAAAATATGGACATTCTAATTTTTCTATTGTAATTTTATATGTTTTAGGTAGTACTGGTTCATATTCAAAAACGGATATAATTAATAAAGAACAAGAATATATTGATTTATATAAACCTGTTCTTAATATAAATCCAATAGCTGGATCTAGTATGGGTTTTAAACATTCAGAAGAGTCTAAAAAACTTATTTCTGAATTCCGTAAAGGTAAACCTCTATCTGAAAGTACTAAAAAAAGACTAAGTGTTTTATTTTCAGGGGAATTAAATCCTTTTTGATCTAAAACTCATTCTACTGATACTCTAAAAAAGATGAGTAAATCTAAAAAGGGTGAATTAAATCCTATGTTTAATAAAGAAAAATCTAAGGAATTTATTGAACATATGAATAAAGATAGAAAAGGGATAAATAATCCTATGTTTGGTAAAACAAAATCTGAGTCTACATTAGTAAAATTAAGAAAAAAGGTTTATATTTACGATGAAAATAGACAGTTTATTAAGTCATATGATAGTTTAGGTTTTGCAGTAAAAGATTTACATATAGCTTCAGAAACAATAAAAAAATATTTGGATACAAATAAATTGTATAAAAATAAATATTTTTATTCTGAATTACAATAAGTTTTATGTAAGATATTAATAAGCTACAAGGTATGCCTAGAAGAATAAGTGATTATCCTGATGCATTTTATGGTTGAAATTTAATAAGTAGTATAGGTTCTATTGTTAGTGTTGTAGCTACATGATATTTCTTAACTCTTGTTTACAAACAATTAACAGAAGGTGAATCAGTAGCTAGATATCCATGATTAACTCCTCAAATGTTTAGTGATACATTCCAAGTTTTATTTACAAGAAATAATAATTCATTAGAATGATGTTTAAATAGTCCACCTAAACCACATGCTTTTGTTAGTTTACCTTTACAATCTTAATTGTTATTATAATATTCCGTTTTTAATATAACAATATTTTTATAATAAAAAAAATAATTAGTAAAGTTTTCATTTTTTAGTGTATATATAAGTAAAAAAATATTTATATTTATATGTATAAAAAAATATTAATTAATATTTAATAATGAAATTATATATTACAATATAGCTATAGGCAGTCAATATTTTTAATTGAGAAAACAACAAATTGTTGTTTTTGTTATGTCTATAGCTAAGTTAATAAAAAAAAAATATAAAAATTAACATGTTAAAAAAGTATAAATTATTAAATATTTGTTATAAAGATGTAAATGTATTAATATTTACGTTAAGATGTATACTAGTTATTTATATATTTTAATAACTGCTAGTTCCGTAATGTTATTATAAGGTGGAAATGTAAGTGGAAATCCTGTTACATATATACAGGATTTTTAAGACGCCTAAAGAGGCGTTATATGAAGTAGCTGATATATTGCTTCAATCTTTGATGATGCAGAATAAATTCATCAAAAATTAGTAATTTATGTATTCCTATTATTATTTTTATAGGAATAAAGGTATAGGGTTTAATTAGTACTAATTAATATTTCTAAATATAAATATTAAAAGGAGTATAGTTTAATGGTAAAACAGTTATATATATATATAAATAATGTTGGTTCAAATCTAACTGCTCCTCCTATATAGTTTTAAATTAAACTAGTAAAAAAAAATAATAAAAAATGAAAATGAAAATGAGAAAAATAATGAACTTTATTAAATACATAAAAATACGTACGGTTGCCTGCTATAAAAATATTACTGAATCTATAGGTTTGTGTAAACCTATATTTAAACGTAAATATTTTTTACTTTGATGTTTACTAATTTGCAATTTGGCTGCCTGTCTAATAGATAGAATATTAAATAGCCCTAAATTACCATTTGCTTTATTACTTTTTAGGTTTATAACAGCTTTAATATCTGTATCAACTAATTTTATAGAAACCCCGTTGGCTTATTTTGGATTTACTGATATTACAATACCAGATAATAAATCATCAACTAATTTTATAGAAACTCCATTAGCTTATTTTGGACTTACTGATATTGCAATACCAGATAATAAATCATCATCTGGTAGTGATAGATCTTTAGTTAACACACCTTTTCCTAATGATAGATCTTTAGTTAACACACCTTCTCGTCTTAATGAATTAGATGAATCTAGCTCTGATGATATACAATCTAATACTGCTATAGAATTAGAAAAGAAGCTTAAAGAAACTAGAACTCAAATTGCAGAACTTGGAAAACTTTCTGATAATATAACAGTAAATATTAATAGTTTTAGAGAAGAATTATTAATTGCTTTAGAGCCTACTGTAATTCGTACTTCAGTTTATTCTAGTCATAATCCAGATAGCTATGGTACAGATCCAACTTCATATTATGATGGTAGGGATCCGTGTTGTACAAAAAATGCTCCTTATAATGCAACTATGCATCTTAATAGTATGGAAGGAAATCTTAAATGAATTGCAAAAATTAATGAATTATATCCAGATATATCTTTATATATTTACGATAAAAATCAAGCTCCAGATACTATTAGTATTAAAGATGAATCATTTACTATACTTAATAAAACAATTGTAATATATAATGGTAAAATGGAAATGAACTTAAAAGATATGGAAATTTTACGTAATTGTATTTGTACTTTTATTTATTCAGATGATAAAGTTGAAACGAATCTTTGTATAGGTCAAAATCAATACAATAAATTGCCAGAATATTTACGTCCAAACTCAATTCATCATCCTCACCCTGTTTCTATAACAGATTATGAAAACTTACCAAATACTAAAATATCAAAAGTAAATAGTTTTTATAATCTATTTAACAAACGTCCTATTAGACGTTTTTATTAGTTATTTTTTTTTTATAAGGCTTTTTTTTACCTAAAAAAAAAAATTATAAATATCGTATTAATATATTAAATATTATATAATAATTAATTTTATATCATATAACTAATTAAGTTTATTTAATAAATTTGTACGTAACACCGTACATTAATTTTGCATATTAGTATTATTACTATTTTTATTTCAATAATAGATATTTATATATATTTTTAATTATTATAATAATTGTTATTATCAGCTAAAATTATTGGAACAGGATTAGCTACTACAGGTTTAATAGGTGCGGGTGTTGGAATTGGAATTGTTTTTGGTGCATTAATAATAGGTGTTTCAAGAAATCCTTCATTAAAAGGACAATTATTTTCATATGCTATATTAGGATTCGCGTTTTCAGAAGCCACAGGTTTATTCGCTTTAATGATAGCTTTCCTTTTACTTTACGTAATTTAGTTATATATTTATTTATGATATTAGGTCATCATATAATTCTAACAGTTCTCAATATATAGCCAAATATAAAGCAAGCGCAATTAAATAAGTATCATTCGTTATTCCTATAACTGATGTATTTAGTCTAAATATTAAAAATATTATTATTATTATTATTAATTTAATAGTTCTAATAATTAAAAGGAGTATAGTTTAAAGGTAAAACAGTTATATATATATATAAATAATGTTGGTTCAAATCCAACTGCTCCTTCTAGTTTTAAATTAAACTAATATAATACTTTATATTTAATATAAGTATTAAAAAAAAACTTTAGATTAATATATGACAACAACAACTTTTTTTTTGTTTTTAATACCTGTATTAGCTGTTATATTATTAGCAGTTAATTTAATCTTTTCTCCACATAATTCTTATATAGAAAAAGATAGTGCTTTTGAATGTGGATTTCATTCTTTTTTAGGTCAGAATAGAACACAGTTTAGTATATCTTTTTTTATATTTGCGTTATTATTTTTATTATTTGATTTAGAGATTTTACTTGTTTATCCTTATATTGTGAGTGCATATACTAATGAAATATATGGTTTAGTTATTATGCTTTTATTTTTTTTAGTTCTAACTTTAGGATTTGCTTTTGAGTTAGGAAAAAATGCTTTAAAAATAGATAGTAGACAAGTAGGAAACTTAAATTTTATTTTACAAAAATAAAATATCTCTTTTAAATTGATTTGTTAATAAATAGGAAGTTTGTATATAATATAAAATTATATTATATACATATAATACTGCATATAAATAAATAATAAAAATAATAAAAAAAATGTTATTAACTAACGTTAGTTTAATATATTTAGATGCCCCAACTCCTTGAGGTTTATTTTTCCAAGATAGTGCTACACCTCAAATGGAAGGATTAGAAGAGTTACATAATAATATTATGTTTTATTTAGCTATTATTTTATTTACTGTATCATGAATTATGATTACTATAGTAAAAAATTTTATATCATCTAAATCTCCTATATCTCATAAATATATGAATCATGGTACACTTATAGAATTAATATGAACTATAACACCTGCTTTAATATTAATACTAATTGCATTCCCTTCATTTAAGTTATTATATTTAATGGATGAAGTTGTAGATCCTTCATTAGTTATTTATGCAGAGGGTCACCAATGATATTGAAGTTATCAATATCCTGATTTTACTAATGATGAAGGAGAATTTATAGAATTTGATTCATATATAGTACCTGAAAGTGATTTAGAAGAAGGAAGATTTAGAATGTTAGAAGTAGATAACAGAGTAATTATACCTGAATTAACTCATACTAGATTTGTAATATCAGCTGCAGATGTAATTCATTCATATGCATGTCCATCATTAGGTATAAAAGTTGATGCTTATCCTGGAAGATTAAATCAAGCATCTGTATATTTAAACCGTAAAGGTACATTCTTTGGTCAATGTTCGGAAATATGTGGAATACTACATAGTTCTATGCCTATATGTATACAATCTGTTTCTATAAAAGATTTTTTACTTTGATTAAGAGATCAAATAGAAGGATAATATAAATAATTTATACAGAAAGAAAAAAAAAATAAATTAATACTAGTTAATTTATTAATTAAAAATTAACTTTTTTTTTAATATAAAATGTGTTAAAGGTAAAAAAATTCGTAAATATAAAAATTATAGTATTAATAAGTTCAAATCTTATACATGTTTTTAAAAATATTAATTTGTAGTGATTATTAGCTATAGTATAGATAAATCGTCTAAAAAAGTTTATTATATGAATTTTTCAATTTTTTTATTTCTTATAGGAATATTAGGTTTTGTCTTAAATAGGAAAAATATTATACTTATGCTAATATCTATTGAAATAATGCTTTTATCTATAACATTTTTGATATTAATAAGTTCATTTAGTTTTGATGATATTTTAGGTCAAACTTTTGCTATATATATAATAACAATAGCAGGAGCAGAATCTGCTATAGGTTTAGGAATACTTGTTGCATACTATAGATTAAGAGGAAGTATATCAATACAATATAAGTAATGTATTTGACATTGATTATTTTACCTTTATTAGGTTCAATATCATCTGGTTTTTTTGGAAGAAAAATCGGTGTTAGTGGATCGCATCTAATAACTAGTAGTTTAGTAATTACAACAACAATTTTAGCTATTTTAGCTTTTTTTGAAGTAGGTATGAATAATATACCTGTAACAATAAATGTAGGAAGATGAATTGATGCAGAAACATTGAATGTTTTATGGAATTTTAAATTTGATTCGCTGACTGTTTCTATGCTTTTACCTGTTTTAATTGTATCTAGTTTAGTTCATATTTATTCTATTAGCTATATGAGTCATGATCCTCATAATCAAAGATTTTTTAGTTATTTAAGTTTATTTACCTTTATGATGATTATTCTTGTTACAGGTAATAATTATTTATTAATGTTTGTAGGTCAATTTCTCGGCCGTCCATAAGGGTAACCCTATGTATTATAATATCACAAATTGCTGGGATATATTTAGCCATATATAATCTTTTTTGCTAATAATAATCAGCAGGAAATCAATTATTAAATTGAGTCTTCAGAGACTACAGGTGATACATCCTATAGGATGAAAAGATAGTCCATATTTTTATTAAAATAAAATTAAAAATGCATTTAGTTGAGAGTATATTGGTTTAATTTATATAATATAATAAAATAAAATAAATTAAATTAAATCAATGAGTTATATATATATATATTCCTATAAATCAAAATATTAAACTTAGGGATATTTTAGGTAAATATATACATGAAAGTATTTTATATAAAATATAATAAACAAAACTTAAAACTATGCATTTATTTAAACATTGTGAGAAGGTGTTGGTATTTGTTCTTATCTTTTAGTTAATTTTTGATTTACTAGAATTGCAGCAAATCAAAGTTCTATTTCTGCATTACTTACTAATAGAGTAGGTGATTGTTTTTTAACAATTGGAATATTTATTATGTTATGATCTTTTGGTAATATAGATTATAATTTAGTATTTTCATTAGCTCCTTATTATAATGAAGATTTAATAACTATTATTGGTATTTGTTTAGTAATAGGTGCTACAGCTAAAAGTTCCCAAGTTGGATTACATATTTGATTGCCACAAGCAATGGAAGGTCCTACACCTGTTTCAGCCTTAATACATGCTGCTACTATGGTTACAGCGGGGGTTTATTTATTAATGAGATCTTCACCTTTAATAGAATATAGTGGAACTATATTGATAATTTGTTTATGATTGGGTGCAATAACTACTGTTTTTAGTTCTTTAATAGGTTTGTTTCAACAGGATATAAAAAAAGTTATAGCTTATTCTACTATGAGTCAATTAGGTATGATGATAATAGGTATAGGATTATCTTCATATAATATTGCTTTATTTCATTTAGTTAATCATGCGTTTTATAAAGCATTATTGTTTTTAGGTGCTGGAGCTGTAATTCATTCAGTATCAGATAATCAAGATTTTAGAAAATATGGAGGATTAAGACCTTTTTTACCTCTAACTTATTCAGTTATGTTAATAGCATCTTTAAGTTTAGTTGCTATACCTTTTATGACAGGATTTTATTCTAAGGATTTAATACTAGAATCTGCTTATGGTCAATATTATTTATCAAGTACTATAGTTTATTTCATAGCTACTATAGGTGCAATGTTCACAACACTTTATTCAGCTAAAGTGTTATATTTAACTTTTTTAACTAATCCTAATGGACCTTTAGTTAATTATAAACATGCCCATGAAGGTGATCTTTTTTTAAATACACCTTTAATTATATTAGCTATCTTTTCTATATTCTTTGGTTTTGTAACTAAAGATATATTTATAGGATTAGGTACAGGATTCTTTTCAGATAATAGTTTATTTATACATCCTATGCATGAAATTTTATTAGATACAGAATTTGCTGTTCCTGTTTTATTTAAATTATTACCTTTTTTTTTTACAATATCTTTAAGTGTTTTATCTATTTTATTTTCTGAGTTTTTACCTAATCTTCTAATTAATTTCAAATTTTCAAAACTAGGTTATAATATTTTTAGTTTTTTCAATCAAAGATTTTATATAGAATTAATTTATAATAAATATATTGTAGAGTTTATTCTAAAATTAGGTGGACAAACAACAAAAAGTTTAGATAAAGGATCAGTAGAGTATTTAGGGCCTTATGGGTTAGAAAAAGGATTATTAATATTTAGTAATAATATAAATTCTTTAAGTACAGGTGTAGTAACTACATATGCATTGTATATATTATTAGGTTTAATATTTTATATAACATCTATGTATTTTTCTTATTTTGATAATAATTTATTAATTTTAACTATTTATACTTTGTTTATATTATTAAATAAAAAATCTAGTTTATAATAAAATATATTTTTTATAAAATATTTATTTTTCTTTTTTTTTTCTTTGTTAATAGGATCTGTCTTTTCTTTATTATTATCTAATTCTTTATCAATAAGACGTGATATTTCTATATTATATTCTAGAATAGGTATTATAGTATTGTTTTACTGTATTTATTTAGTATATAATAGCTTATTTATAACATATATGGATAATGGTGTTGGTATATTTGGAGGTTTATTTTTTATATCTTCTATAACTCAAATCTTTCATGTATTAATTTTTATTATAAGTTTATTAATTTTAACTTTAACAGGGTTTTTTCCTAAAAGTTTTAGATATATAAGTAACGAATCTAAAATATCAAAATATACTTTAAAAGGATTAGGACTACCTATTACACCTAATTCTATATTCAAATTAACTAGTTTAGAGGAATATTCTATATTAGAATATACTTTAGTATATCTATTTGTTGTAATAGGAAGTGTTTTATTAATATCTAGTAATGATTTAATTTCTTTATTTTTATCAGTAGAATTACAAAGTTATGGTCTATATTTATTATGTGCTATATATAGAAATTCCGAAACTTCTACTTCATCTAGTTTAACTTATTTTTTATTAGGTGGTTTAGCTTCTTGTTTTATATTACTAGGAATAGGTTTAATATACGCAAACGTAGGAGTAACTTATTTAGATAATTTCTATATTATTAATAATTTGTCTTTAATTATAGATTTTAATTTTAATGAATTAACTGATGTAACATCATTTGTACCTTATAGTATGTTATTAATAATTGTAGGTCTATTATTCAAGATTTCAGCTGCACCATTTCATTTCTGATCTCCTGATGTATATGATGGTATACCTACTGTTGTTACTACTTTTGTTGCAAATATTGCAAAAATATCTGTTTTAATATTAATATTACAATTAGTTCATTTTACTAGTAATGTATATATTTCTAATAGTTATTCTTGAACAACTAGTTTGTTATTAAGTTCATTATTATCTTTAATTATTGGTACTGTTTTAGGTTTAACTCAATTTAGAATTAAAAGATTATTAGCTTATAGTACAATATCTCATTTAGGGTTTATGTTATTGGCTTTAAGTATTAATAGTATAGAATCTATACAATCTTTTATTTTTTATTTAGTACAATATAGTTTATCTAATATAAATGCTTTTATTATATTAATAGCTATAGGTTATAGTTTACTTAGTTCTAGAAATATTAATTATAATGAATTACAAGAAGATGAAAAAAATTCTCCTGTTCAATTAATTAGTCAATTAAAAGGGTTTTTTTATGAAAATAGTGTATTAGCTTTAAGTTTTGCTATTACTTTATTTTCATTTGCAGGTATTCCTCCGTTAATGGGATTCTTTGCTAAACAGATGGTATTTTCTTCTGCTTTACAAGAAGGATTTGTATTTTTAACTTTAATTGGTGTTTTAACTAGTGTAATTAGTGCTGTTTATTATTTATATGTTATTAAAACAATGTTTTTTGATAATATAGAAGTGTCATATGTAAATAAGCAAATTTCTATGTTATCTAGTTCTCTTAGTATTATTATTTCTATATTAACTTTAATTATACTATTATTTATGTTTATTCCTAATGAGTTATTACATATGTCAAATATACTTTCTGTTTTATTATTTTTGCCTTCTAGTTTATAAAAATAAATTAATAAATTTATTTTTTATTTTTATTATATAATCTATATAAGGTTATATATAATAATTTACTCTAACCAAAAATTAAAAGTTAAAAGCTTATGGTAATTTTAAAATTGCAGCATGACAATGCCGTTGTATAGATAAATCGTTATTAAATATAAAAATTAATATGGTCTTTTTTATTTTTCTATTAGTATTTTTAATAATGCTAATTCTAATTATTTTAACTTTTTTGAATGAAACTTGAAGCAATAAAATACATGGTTTTTTGTTTCAGGTTTTTAAAATAAAACAATCTTTATTATTTGTATTAAAAGATAAATATTATATAGGTTCTTTTTTAGTTATTTTGTTTCTTTGTTATGTATCTTATAATTATAATATATATGAATCAATAATATTATATTTAAAAATATTTGTTTTTTCTATAGGATATTTTTTGGTAACATATACCCAATTATGTTTAATACCTATTTTAATAATATGTTTTTTTAAATTATTTAATATTGAAATTAAAAATTATAAAATAAAATTTCCTATTATTAAAATTGTAATAATATTATTAATAAAATGGTGTTTATTTACTTGATTGGGATTACCTTATTACACAAATATATTGTTTTTAGATTTAGATTTATTTTCTATATTAGATTTTACTGCTTTTATTCACAAAAGTATAAGTAGTTTAGGTTTTATTAAACCTTCGTTACCTAATATATTTTCAACATCTACTATGGATTTAAAATCAACTCCATTTTTTATTAATCAAAGTCCAATAGATCCATTTGACTCTTCTATACCTAATTATAGAAACTCTAACTCACCAATTACTGAAAACCGTAGTGTGTATAATAATTCTCCTAGTCCATCCTCACATTTATCTCCTGTAAACTTAGAAAGATTAGATTCTAATAGGTCTTTATCCCCTCCTGTATCTCCTAAAATGTCTCCATTATTTGGTTCTGGATCTCTAAATGGATCATTAAGAGGTTCTCCTTCTCCATTGTTATATCCATCACCTTTACCTTTAGGTTTACCCTCTTCTCCTCCTCTACCATTAGGTACATCACCAATGCTATCTTTAGGGTCACCTGTGAGATCTATTTCTCCTTGGTTTTCTTTAGAGTATGAAACTAGTGAGTGAGTAAGTAAAGGTAAATATAATCCTGAATATAATACAATAAAATCTAGTGTTACTGAACCTAAAAAAAGTATTTTATGTTCAGTATTACCTAATTTTAAACCAGTTGGTTTATACTATATTGACTCTAGTATAAACCAATCTTTTACTATGTTTAATATAACTTTTATAAATCATTATAATGTTAGATCTGTATATATTCCAGAAGTCCATAAATATTATGATCCTATTTCTTCAATTTGATGAAATGAGGCTGAAAAAAGATGAGTGGATAGTAGACTTATGTATACTACTGATCATGATATAGTAGAATATATTGTAGCTAAATTAACTAAAAAGGATTCTTATTCAAGTTATCATTTAAATCAAAAATTAAAATTATTAGAATATGGTAATTTAGTACAAGAAAAAATAAAAAATATTAATGCTAAAAATATGCTTCTTTTAAATACATTTGAGTATATAACTCCTAATAAACTTAATTTAACAAAACAAGAAATAGATGAACATTTTTTTTCTTTAGATGAACAGAAACTAAAAACTTTTTTTCTTAGAATATTTAAATTTGGTAGTGTTGATGATGCACATGATATAGTAAATATTTTTAATAATGTATTTTTAAATAATAATAATGTACCTGATGGTATTAAATATCAAACAAGATCATTAACACTTCAATTATTAGCTCAAAGAACTCAAATTAGAGAATTGGAAAATGCTATAGGTACAAAATATTTAAATTATTCAGATAAATATATTTGAATTAAGCCTACTGAGTTTATTATAAATGATAATTTATCAAAAACAATATATTCTTGACCTTCAGTATAAGTAAGTAACAAGTTATAAGTTATAATAATTGTGTAAAAAAAAAAAATATTTATATATATATATATTTTTTATGAGAATTTTTAAAAGTAATGTTTTATTAAGATTAGTGAATTCTTATGTAGTGGATTCTCCAGTACCGTCTAATTTAAGTTATTTATGAAATTTTGGATCTTTATTAGCTCTTTGTTTAGGTATACAAATTGTAACAGGTGTTACATTAGCTATGCATTATGTACCTAACATAAATGAAGCTTTTAATTCTGTAGAGCATATTATGCGTGATGTAAATAATGGTTGATTAATACGTTATTTACATGCTAATACAGCTTCAGCTTTTTTCTTTTTAGTTTATTTACATATAGGTAGAGGTATGTATTATGGATCATATAAAGCACCAAGAACTTTAACTTGAATAATTGGAAGTATAATACTTGTAATTATGATGGCTACAGGTTTCTTGGGTTACGTACTTCCTTATGGTCAAATGAGTTTATGAGGTGCAACAGTTATTACAAATTTAATGAGTGCTATTCCTTGAATAGGACAAGATATTGTAGAATTTTTATGAGGAGGTTTCTCAGTAAATAATGCAACTTTAAATAGATTTTTTGCTTTACATTTTGTATTGCCTTTTGTTTTAGCTGCTTTAGTTTTAATGCATTTAATAGCATATCATGAAACAGTAGGATCAGGTAATCCTTTAGGTATTTCAGCAAATTATGATAGATTGCCTTTTGCTCCTTATTATATTTTCAAAGATTTAATAACATTCTTTTTATTTTTCTTTGTTTTATCTGTATTTGTTTTCTTCATGCCTAATGTATTAGGTGATAGTGAAAATTATATAATGGCTAATCCTATGCAAACACCACCTGCTATAGTACCGGAGTGATATCTTTTACCTTTCTATGCTATATTAAGATCTATACCTAATAAATTATTAGGTGTTATTGCTATGTTTTCATCTATTTTTATAATATTAGTTATGCCTATAACTGATTTATCTAAATATAGAGGTTTACAATTTAGACCTTTAAGTAAAGTAGCTTTTTATGTATTTATAGCAAATTTATTAATATTAATGCAATTAGGAGCAAAACATGTAGAAAGCCCATTTATAGAATTTGGTCAAATATCTACTGTTTTATATTTCTCACATTTTTTAATAATAATGCCTTTAATTAGTTTAATTGAAAATACTTTAGTTGAATTAGTTACAAAAAAAAATTAATACAATACATTTTTTATTGTATTTAAGGAGTTTGAGTAGATGGTTCTGCGTTTCGATTGCAAATTGAAATATAGGGATTCGATTTCCCCAAACTCTTGTATTTTATTTTATTTTTTTTTTATTTTTAGTTTAATAAAATTTATTAAAAGTAGTAAATAAACTTTTAGTTTATTATTTATATTTATATAATATAGACAAATATTTTTATTTATATAAATAATATAAAAATATTTAATATTTGTTAAGTTTATCTTCTATAATTTCTATTCTTGAGGGTTTATTGGTAATTGTGCCTGCTTTACTTTCTGTTGCTTTTGTAACTGTTGCTGAAAGAAAAACTATGGCGAGTATGCAAAGAAGATTGGGTCCTAATATAGTAGGTTATTACGGTTTATTACAAGCTTTTGCTGATGCTTTAAAGTTATTATTAAAAGAATATGTAGCTCCTACACAAGCTAATATTATTTTATTTTTCCTTGGTCCTATTATAACCTTAATTTTTTCTTTGTTAGGTTATCTTGTTATACCTTATGGTTCAGGGTTATATATTTCTGATTTTAACTTAGGTATTATTTATATGTTAGCTGTATCTTCTTTAGCAACTTATGGAATATTATTAGCAGGTTGATCTGCTAATTCTAAATATGCTTTTTTAGGGTCTTTAAGAAGTACAGCTCAATTAATTAGTTATGAATTAATTTTAAGTTCTGTTATATTATTAGTTGTTTTGTTAACAGGTAGTCTTAATTTAATATCAATAGTTGAATCTCAAAAAATAGTTAGTTTTATTTTTCCTTTATTACCTCTATTTTTAATTTTTTTTATAGGTTCTATTGCTGAAACTAATAGAGCTCCTTTTGATTTAGCTGAGGCTACTAATTTAGATTTGGTCTCTTAAAATATAACTAATTGCTAGAAAATTTTTAAATTAAAAAACTATTAGCAGGAAAATTTTAACTAAAGTTAAAATATCTTCAGAGACTAAAAAGTTATAGGTAAAATTATTTATATTTTTATTAAGATATAGTCCAACTTTATATTTATGTATAAAAAAAAATATTAAGGTTATTTGTTAAAAATAATTAATATAAAAATATCTGGAGTCTGAATTAGTAAGTGGTTTTATGACAGAACATTCTTCTGTTATATTTGTTTTTTTTTTT
>JAMAGK010000065.1:0-35437 GCA_023626135.1 Talaromyces sp. R2412 | reverse complement strand
ATTTATTTTAGAAATAGCTTTATATTATATTTATTTATTAAAATAAAAAATCTAAATTAAATAAATTAAAATAATTATTTTATCTAATAATTAGATAGTTTTTAAGATGTTTTTTAATCTTTGTATAGTTTTTAAATAGATTTTTATATAGATTTACTAACGCTTATTAGATAAATATATATAAAAAGAAATTTTTATTATTTTATAATAGATTTCTATTTATATAAATATTTTAAGGAATGAGGCTATAAATTAAACTGTTAAAAGAATTATTAAAATTATTATAAAGCTATTTAAAGTTATTAATTTATAGTTTAGAATAGATATTAATTAATATTCTAATATTAATTAATAAGTGATTATTAATTGGTACTGTTAATAGTATTAATTTATTATAATAACTAAGTGTTATATCTGTTAATTAATTAAAGTGGGCGAGGAAGCCCGGCAGGGGGAAGGATAGCGGGGTTGGGCTGCCCGCTATTAGTGGCGAAGCCCTATTGTTATTGGCCATAAGGAGGGGGTAGTGGGTGCGCCACCCACTATAAGCCCCCAAATCGCCCTGCGCATATAAGCGGATTGGGGCGAGGAAGATGCCAGAAATTCGTCATGTTTTAGGATATATTTGTAAGCATATAGGGACCCTTATAGGGCCTTGCCCCTATAAGCCCTTATAAGCTTAGGTTGATAGTCTGTCTGTCATAGCCTATAAGGCTGGGTACGGACGTAAAATTTGATTAAATAATAATAATAATATAGAAATTAATTAAACATCTAAATTACTTTAAAAAGATTTAAATATTTTATTAGTAAAGAACTTTAAAAATGCATAGTTAAACTTAATATTAAAAAATATAAAGAAATTTTAATTAGTAATAATAATTAATTTATTAATCTTTTACTATTTAATTTTTAATTTTTATTTTTTTATTTTAATATATTTATGCTTTTTTTTTTTTAATTATTTTAACTTCTTTATATTCTTTATATCTATTTAAATAAATTAGTCTGTATATTTTTAAAATAGTTTTCGTTACTTTTTAAAATAAAAAAGTTTTATTAAAATCGTTTTTTTATTTTTTTTAATTTTTTTCTAAGTAGCTAATAACTTTTTTTATATAAAATTAGATAATAATATATTTTTATATTTATAATAACTAAAACGAGTATATTTATTATAATATTTTAAAATTTTAAATTTTATATATAGCTTCTCTTTTTTAATATAATAAAAGTAAAAAATAAGAAAAATAATACTAGTTTACTTAATCTATATAATATAATTATTTTTATTAATATTTAATTTTGAAGATATAGTTAGAATATTATTATAAAGAATATTAATAGAATAAAATTTAGTTTATCTATGATATAGAGATATATAACTATTTATATAACTATTAAAATATTAGCCTTTAAAAAAAAGGATTATTAAAAAAATTAATAACTCACAGCTAATAAATATAATAATAGGATATTATTATATAAGCTATAGAATACAACATATTAATAAATATAGATTAGCGTAGTTATTATAATATATAAAATAGCTATATACTTATTAATAACATATAACTATAGTTCTAGAACTAAAGACTTAAAGATAGTATTTTAGATTGCTAGATATAAAACAGTAGCTATACGTCTACAGCTATATAATTAATAATAATATAGAATATCTACTCTTTATCTTATATAGATATAAAGTATCTACACTAAGATACAAAATATAAAAATATATATAACTAATATAATAAATATAATAAAACTATATTTAGATAAATATAGAAAATATAATAAAGTTATAATTACTATATTAAAAATTAATTATATAAAAATACTCTTTTACTATTATATATTTAGTCTACTATATTTTATCTTTATATTATAATAGTATACTACTATTACTTTTTAATATATTTTATAGCTTATCACTATAATAGTACTTTACCTTATCTTTAGATTGCCTTACTGCATTCCCTATTTAACTTTGGTTAATAGAATATCCACCGCGATTCACATCTTGGTGACGAGTTGTTGAACCGTTTGACACTACTATAATAAAAAGTTATAATTTTTAAATATACTTTTTTAATTAAATAAATTAATATTAATTAAATAAATTAATATTAATTCTAAAAGTAATATATATAAATAAATCTTTATAATTTATTTATTAATATATTTAAATATTTTAAAAATTTAATATAACATTTAGTATTAGATTAAATATTGTGGTGGTGAAAGCCGCCACATTGGCCGGAAAACCGGTTTATCCGGTTTGCCGGAGTCATACATTCATATAGGCTGGCCGCTCCATAGCTTTAGAGAAGCAGGCAATTCGGTAGTTTTTGAAATGGATTATTGATGTGCTTTGTGATTTCTTTGAGAGCTTCTTTACTAAGGTTTTATATGAGGATTGGGCTTGACTCTGCACCAGACGGGACGGAAATTTCTACACGTACTGCCTTGCAACTCACACTCGCCCACTACGACGGGGTTCATCTTTTCCACCACACTAGTTATATCTATAAAACCTATCTATAATTCTAATACAGTGTAATCTTCTAATTTATAAAATAATATTAATCTATTTAGATTTCTATCTCATCTGTCTTCGTAATAGTCACTTCTCGCAGTATCTTAATTATAGTTTATAGAAGAAATATATCGATACCTATTTTAATATTTAAATCGGGTCTTATTGTTATCTATTGTTCTATCCATTTCTTTATTCCAAATGTACAGGGCTTACTATAAATCTATTAATATTCATCTTCTATTAGTAAAATATTTACATAATTCTATTCCTACTAAAGACGGTTGATAAACTATAAAATATAGATCTTATTAAACTAATTACTTTTTTATTATAATGTAAGTTTATTTTTATTAATTAAATCTAGCTTATTAAAGAATATATAGTCTTTATAAAAAATAATAATCTATTTTTAAATTACTTTAGAAAATAGAATATCTTTTTTATTACTAAAAATAAAAAAATAAGTATACTATTAATATCTAACTTATTATAAAAAAAAGCGTTTTTATATAATTACCCATCAGCTAAACATTTAAAAATTTATAAATATCTATTTATCGTTATTATAATACTATAATCGCTTTTCTAATCTTTGATAAGATTAGCGATTCCTAGTTCTAAAATAGCTTGTAGATTAGAGAAGATCGAGGCATGCGTCGCTAATAAAACTAAAAAATAAAACCTGTCGAGTACATCTTTATTCTAATAGCCTAAGGCTATTAAGATATTATTTTATTTAATAAAATTTTATCTTAATTATATAGTAAGCTTTTAAATTAAAATTATTAAAATTTTATTATATTATTTTATGTTAAGAAAATATAAAAGTAGTTAAAAGATAGTAGAAACTGCTCATAACGTAGCTATAGGATATAGATAGAATATAATTTTAAAAGAAAAAAGATCGACCTAAAAAGAGAGCGAAAAAGAGAAAAAGAGAGATTCTATAATATAATAAAGCTAATATACTTTATACTTATAGTAAATATATATAGATTACTTTAATTCTAAAATATATTTTACAAATAGAATTATTTAACTAGAAATACTATATAAATTATCTTAATAATAATATAATAATAAAGCTTAGATAATTTTAATTTCTATTTTAAAAGATTATAAAGTTGCGATATATGAAAAAGCTTTTAAAAACTATTTATATTATTGATTTTTGATTATTAAAATAATAAAAGTAATTTAAAATAAAACTGATTTATATAGCTCTTTAAAATATTTATTTAAAAATAAGTCTTTTTATAATTATAAAGTCTATTATTTTAAATCTTAATAAAAATTCTCTAATACTAATAATATTTAAAAACTAGATTATTCGTAAACTTTTATTATTAAAAAAGTAATATAAAAAGTATAGTAAGTGTAAGGTAGGGTTTGTCTGCAAGACTATATAGCGGTTATAGGCTCCTACTCGGAACCGACTCGGAGGCTACTAGGTGCCGAGGCAATATAAAAATCTTTATCGAAGGAATAAACTCATATATTTTCAAGAATAATTCGCTTGAGGCTTTCCAATCCCTGGAGGCAGGCCTCAAGCTTATAAACATAATCTAGAAAGTATCCTACTTCCTAAATAGGTTCCATGGTGCGAGCATGAGGGGTAAAGCCCTCATTTGTGATGTATCACATTGAGGTTATTCCCATGCAGCAGATAGCCTGCATGGCCTTGGACCAACCACCAGAGGCCCGGTGGGTCAGATCTCACAGTAAGTGATTCTTTCTATATTAAAAAAGTGCTTTTAGCTTTTTTTATCTAAACTTAATTAATAACCTTCTATAAAGATATTTATAAATATTTATTATAAAACTTAATTTAAAAAATACAATATTATCTATTTTATTTTTAAATTTATATAATTTCTATAAGTTTTAAGGAAATAATTTTTTTTAAACATTAAATTATCTAACTACTTTATTTATTTCTTATACTATAGAATTTTTTTTTTTTAATAGATTTTCTATTTTAATATACATATAAAAAATAATAAATCTATTATTTTTTTATTGATTTTAGAATAGTATAAGATTATAAAAATTAATATTTATAAGATATAGCCGAACTTTATATATATTAATAATAAGATTTATCCATTTTTTACTTTTAAATATTTTTTTCTATATAATAGAAGCAGAATCCTATTTCTATAAAAAAACCTCACGTAGGTTATTATCTAATATAGGATTAAAGTAACCAGAAATATAACAAATTAATTTATCAAATAAAAATTCCATTAAAAAAACAGATAAGTATTTACTTTTTGTGTAAAGAACAAACCCAAAGATTTATTGGATTATATATCTGGGGTGGCAGTATGAAACCCGGTTGACAATTAGGGCACCTTATAGATGGAAGAGAAGGAAAATTAGTTCTTATAAAACTTCCGGCATACCTGATTACATATCCAAAAGGACTCATTCTAGCCACTCCAGAAAAATAATATATAGCCTATATTATAAATATCTTTATAAAATTATTTTAATTTATATATTTTTATACATCCTATAAAACCCTTCTAAAGTCAAAACTAATTCCGACCTCTAACTTACTAAAAAAGTAAAATCTGTTATTATCTATTATCTTCCTTTCCTAAAACCTAAATATACAAAAATTAAAGTTCTAAAGACTTGTTTTATCATTTTATAAATCATTTTATACTTTTTAAAAATAAATATTTATCTAATACAGTCCTTATATTCTGATCATTAAAAAACTATACAAGGAACTATACAAATAAAAAAAAATTGTCTGCCTATAGAAATAAACGTTAATAATAACCACAAACATTGCTCTATCACCCTGTACATCTACATTTTTATTAATATCAGCTTCTATTACTCTAGATTTAATCAATATTATTAAAATATAGATTAATTTACTATTAAATAATATTTGAATAATTTTAAATAGTTAAATAATATCTAAAATTAAAATTATATTATTAATACTAGATATATTTAGTATAAGATTATTAAATTATAAAAGATAACTCTATTATAAGTCTATTCTAAGTACTATTAAGATAACATCTTTATCTAATACCTCTATATTATTTTCTTTTTATTAAAACCGCTTTTACATTTTATACTATTATTTCTTCTATCAAGTTATGCTTAAGGCTATATAGAGAGGTTTATAAATACATACATCCCACACTCAAATAACAATAAACCATTAATCTTAGCAAAGTCATATTACATTGATTTACTATAAATACTATTTTTTAGATTTCATTCTAAATTTATAAAATATAATAACATTTTCTTTTAATTATAAAAAATTACGTAATTATATATTGCGGACTTAAACTATAATTTATATTTACTATACACCAATAAACATAATATCAATAAACTATTAATGAACGGCATCTCATCCTCTGTCCACTAGTTATAAAAATTCTATACTATACTATGAATATTATAATAATTATAGACTATCTATTATAATTATTAATAACTTTAGGCTTGTTGACAAGACTAGACCAATTTAGTCATTACTAATATTGTTATACAAAAAAATATAATCCTTTCTATCCACTTTATAATTATATACAGTTTTACTATAGTAATTAAAAAGATTATAGCTATAATAAAAGATAGAATCTAGTAAAAGTTAAATATTATTATTATTTAAAAAGAGCGTATTTCTTATTAAAGTAATATAAAAAATAAATATAAACACTTTATAGATATTATTATTTTTAATATTAATAGTAAACAGGCTATTATTATAGTTAAAGATATTAACGATAATAAACTTATTATAATTAAAATTATCTTTGCTATATATAAAAAACGTATTCAATATAATATATTTAATTATTTCTATATTATTTTCTATAATTACTATTAATAGTTTATAACTATATATTATTTAATACTAGTCTATATAATTACAGTAGTAGTTATTAAATATTATTAGCTATTTACTTATATAATTTATTAAAAATAAGACTTATAAGATATTACTTATAGAATCTATTACATAGAGCTAATTTTAAAACTAGTTATCTATACAAGCCTATATTTACAGACGGTTATATATAAGTTTTACAGTATTAATAGAAAGCTTTATAGCTATTTGTTTACTACTATCTATTAATTAAAATAATAAGTTTAGCGTAAGACTAACAAAGTTAATATAACTAATATTAATAAATAAACTATTTATTTTAGAATAAATTAGCTTGACAAAACTCTATTAGATATTTATATTAAGATTAAATAGATTAGTAACTAATAACTCGACTAATATAACGATCTTATTAGTATCTAGAATTATTAAAAAAGTTAATATATTAATAACAAATTAAATGCGACCGCTTATAATATAATTTAGAATATTTATAATAGAAATACTACTATATAGATTAAGAATAATTATAATATCTATTATAATTTATATTAAAATAAATAATTAATAAAAAAAATTATAGAGCAGTAATAACCTAAATACTAAATATAATTTCTATCGAAATTTATATACCGACCTATTTCTATTTTATTAATAATAATTAATATTAATAACAGCATAAGGTATAATAAATTTAAATAAAATTTCCTATTATAAGATAATTAATTAAAAAACCTGATATAATACGCAGTATAAATAGCAATTTACACATTAAGGTCTAAAAACAGCTCCCACCATATCTAACAAATCTAATCCTAACCACTACTCATCAATAAAATCAATATTCAGAACTCAAAATTAAAGAATTAATTTAAAGACTTTTATATTTAAATCGACACCACTACCTATAGTCTTTAACAGCTATAAAAAATTACTTATAAATTAATTCTAGAACGCTAAACTACAGTATAATTAGGAAAAAAAAAGAAAAGCTACTTATCAAATTAAAAAAAATTCTTTATAAGCAGTAGATTAGCACCAAAGCAATCAATTAAGAAGTTTAAATTACAGTAATACTCTTCATCGACAGTGAATGGAAAAGATTAGCTGAGTGTCACTTGTACAGTAAGTTTCATAATCAGCTTGACAATCATAGACATTACTCTAAACTATAGACGTAGAATTACTCCGGCACTAGCCACGTAACTACTAGCGTATATTTGCACCCGTTCTGCATTATAACGCTCGCCCGTATTAATGGGACATATACAACTTGTAAATTACCTGTACTAATTTAGTCATGTTTCGTATTATACAAGCGAACATTCTAGACCAGGAATATTTAAACGCTTAACCGTATACGAACTAGCTTGTTTCAAGTTTGGGATTGAAAGAAAAGAGAATGAGTCCATGAGGGAAACTGAATTTGCAAGGCACTGTAGTGTTCTTTAATAATCATTGCCAAGCTTCCGTTCCTTTGCCCATGACACTTGCTGCTGCTCAAAAGTGCCCAGATCCAGTGGTACGCTACTTCCAAGTCCCAGCCGATACTTCCTTATCCCTCCTATGAACTCTCTGGGAATGGGGAAGAGACTTTCGTGCTGGAACTTGAATCTTGTGTCATAGATTCTAAATATGCCACTTTTTGCGCACCGAGGACCTCGTGTATCTTGCGTTTGGAATGTTGAAGTCGGCTGTAGATCGTTCTTCTGGCCTGGTTCTGCAGGTTTGAGATTTGTTGCGGCACTTGTTGGTGGCTGAGGAATGGAGTTCTGCAGAGCATCTGGGTTCGAATCATCAAATGAGTTCCCGTCAGCTCTAGCACAAGTCTCCCTGGCAGGATCCGGCTTTGCTTTTCTCCCAGACAGCAAGTTGACCAGTTCTGAATTACTTTCGCATTCTCTGATCAAGCCTTTCCAGTATTGCTGTTTACTCAGTCTGACAGTGGACTTTGAAGATGCTCCTCCGTCCTGTGATTCTAACAGCTTTCGCCCTGCTCGGTCTTTCAGAGCGTAATCAAGTTCACGTTCAGATGCCAGTCGGGCGGGATGATCTTTTGCGAGACTTCTTTGGGTATCTACGACATGCCGTAGAATATCCACTGCTTTTCTAGTTCGGTTGCCTTTCCGATAGGCACGACCGAGTTCATGCTCAGAGGCTAGTCGATCTGGATGATCTTCCTGGAGACTCCTTTGGATATCTACAACGTGCTCTAGAAGCCCCACCGCCTTTTCGACCTGTCCATCCTCCAAGTATGCACTCCCTAGTTCATGTTCTGAGCCGAGGCGTTGCGGATGATCTTCCTGCAGACTTCTTTGGATATCTACAACTTGTTCCAGAAGGTCCACAGCCTTTTCGACCTGTCCATTGTCCAAATAAGCACTGCCTAGCTCATGCTCTGAGGCCAGTCGATCCGGATGGTTGCTCGGAAGGCTCCGTTCGACATATACTATGTGCTCTAGGAGCCCCACTGCTTCCGTGACTTGCCCACTCCCCAAATAAGCACTGGCTAGTTCATGTTCTAACGCTAGTCGGTGATGATCTAGACTACTCTGAGCTTGAATCGCACCTTGAATGCTAGTCATCTTCCTTAAGAGTTCTATTACCGCTTTATGCTCTCCCAGACGATTTAGACTTCGAGAAAGTAGATCGTATAGTGGGAAATGATCGATGGTAGGAGAATTTTGATCAGCCTGTAACCAGCAAAACACCCGTTGGAGCAGATCGCGAAGCTTATGATCGTCATGTGAATGGTGTAAGAGCCAGCCGCACTGAAAGAGAATTTGTATTATCGGGCGAGACGGGCGTGATGATTCCATGGAAATCTTGTTAAAAAATGAAGTCAAGTGGGGTTTAATTTGACTATAATACGGCCGCCAGGATGGTTGCCCATAACATGAGAAAGCAAGGATGGCTGCTGTTTTCTTCCAAGATTGTTCCTTCTGATTTAGGTTGTGGCGTTCATTGATCCACGCATGTGTAAGTGAGTGCATTGATATTGTATCCGTTTCCTGGTTTTTATTGACCAAAGCAAGGGATATAAGTAGGTTCATGGCGTCAATTAGGCGGAAAGGTTCCCATTTGTCGAATTGGCACTGAACGAATTTGGGTAATAGAGAAGCATGCCAGTTTGATAGACTACCAATTCCTTGCTGCTCCTCTTCGTTCTTCTCGTATATTTTTTGACGGCCCGTCCACGCATCCTCAAAGAGTTTAATAGGAATATCAGCGTAATGTAGAACAGATAGCACGTTAAGTAGATCTAAAGCGTCGTGATGAGATTCGAGTCTCTTGGCGGATGCCTCAAATGTGGAGTAAACACTGTTGTACCTTGACTGTTCTTGAAAGATATGGAACTCGAGCAGTCGTTTGCGATGCATTTCAAAAACGCCAGTATACTCGTCGAGAGTACAATATCCTTTGGCAATGTATGCTCCTGCTTGTACTAATGCGAGAGTATGCTTTTCCAGCCTCTTGATGACTTCCTTTGCAGCTTCATCAAAGTTTGACCACAATTCTCTAGGGATCCCTGAGGATGTGAGAAGCAGAGTCAAACAGTCTTTCTCCTCAAGAGCACCAAGTTCTTCAAATCCAACAGTATTGTACGCTTTACATTCAGGGTTGCGAGAAGTCATAATGACAGCACCGTGGTTCCCAGACGGAAGATAAGCTTTGTAATCGAATCGAGGATCGTCAGCATTGTCCAGGATAAGAAGCCAGTCATCTTTCACATTTGAAAGCAACTGACATACGCTAGCGATATCTCTGACGTGTGATCGGAGCTCTCTTGTTATACCAAGGAACCCGGCTTTAGCGGAAGAATCACTACTAACATCAACCCAGAAGACACCCCAAAAGCTACAAACGTCAGCGGATCGAAAAGTGTCTACATACTTTAGGATCCACGTACGATTTTCGAACAGAGTTCGCAACTTGTAAGCAAATTTCACTTTTGCCTTGGCCTCCTAACCCAACGATTACAAACCTCCTCTGTAGATCTTTATCGCTCCTCTTGTGACTTGGGCGAACGGCATCCTCAACCCTTCTTAGCACAGTGGTGCGGCCAGTAAATAAGGTCCTATTAGGATGAGGCACGCACCAGTATACGTTCCCATTATCATCTGGTCGACGCTGTTAGACAAACTTGACGCCAGTGCTGTCACAAGTCCTCCATATTAAGTCACTAAAAACTCGCAAGAATCATTGCTACATACCATTTATCGGCTCAAGACGCCCCACAAGACCTGGTGGGATTTCGCACAGGAAATCCTTGGCATACCGCGCCGCGGCGGCGGCTGCATAGTCTTGCCATTTGTCATTTTTGTGGGAGTCCGCATAGTCGGAGATTCCTCGGATGACCAGACACGGAAAGGTGGTCTTCATCAACCCAGCTGCCTCCATCTCACAGCACAAGACTCCATGTTCCTGAATAAGAGTGTCCCTCTTGGTAGCATCCTTGATAACGGCATTTCCAGATGCGATTGTGCCATAGAAAACGTAAGGGCCATCTGCACGATTGTCGACAGCCCTTGCCACCAGATGCTGCTTGTCACATTGTTCACACGACCTCTCCCGTTTGACATGCTTGTAGCCTGCGTCATATAACTGATCGAATTCTTTGCCCGGGTATGGTCTCAAAAGACGAGATGTAAGCTGAGAGTTATGAGGAGGCATTCGGGCCTGAAGCACGGCCCGTAGTTCTTCAGGTGGTGCATTGAGGTATCCTGTGCGCTCGAACCCATCTGTTGTATATTTACCCATATCAAATTGAACCACACCCGGGTGCGTTTTCGCTGGTGTACCTACTACCACATCACCAAGCCGAATGTCATTCTCTTCACAAGGTAACCCGCCGCCAATGCCTACCATTAGGCCAACCTTGATATTTGGAAATTTACTCATCATTCGCTCTGCAACCACGGCGGCCATACTATTCCCCTTATCGCCCATTGGGAAGCAAGTAATAACAACCCCATAGTTGCTAATTCGGCCTAAGCTGTAGAGCTGTTTATCAAATTGATCATCAAAATATTCATCCAGCATATCTTTAGCAGCATCGAGCTCCTTCCGTAGTACGCATATCCATCCAACTGTGAATTCCAGGTCGGATGGCATGATGTCGGATACTGATATGACAGAATAAGGCCTGACTCTCCGCAGGTCTTGACGCTAAGATGAGCCGGGAAAATCACCCTCGTGCTCTAACACCTAAATAGCCCGAAAGGAGTCTTCGTACCATCACCTGTGAATATAAGCCTAGACTTCACTTACTAAAGACTGTTGATGATAAAAATGGAGCAAGTCGCATTCAGCCTTCGGGATGTTGGCGGGGAAGTCTGATTGTGTTCGACCTGCTCTTACCCGCTCTTACCCACCCTTACCCCGCCAACAACGATGCAAGGACCAGTCCCGTCTCTAGCACGCCGAGCCTCTCAGAAGTTGACAGGCAGGCGAGCTTGAAGCCACATGATCGCCGGGCGGGTCATGTGGAACTGATGCAAAAATACGCTAAGGATGACGGGGCGCTTCTCCATCAGTACTCCGTACTCGAGAGCGCTACAGTGCCTTGCACAATCAGTTTCCCTCCTGAAGTCTGAAATTCTTTTCAAATCTCTATACGAAACGGCACTAAAACGAGCTAGTCTATAACAAGTTAGTTACAGTCTAACCACATCTGGTGTAAATCGTACTGAATGGTAATATGACCGAGATTTTTGTATGATACTTGTATGACCCACTTTAACAATCAATATCAGGCCGCGACAACAAATCGTAACACATGCAACAAAGTCTAGTGGCAACTTAACTATAGTATAAAAAACAAACTCATCCCAGGCCCTTCTTTTAAAAAAGATATGTGAAACAATAGAGTAGTTACATGATGAACGAAACATTGTGATTCGTGTGTCTCAATGCAAAGCCGCTGACATTTTCCAGATTTATCTGCGCCTGGTGGGTGAGGACTTGCTCTAAGGTATGGCAGATCTGCTCGACCCTATCTTTGAACCTATAGTTTGAGCTCAAGTATAGTTTCAGTTCCTTGTTCGTATCGTTCATCAAAACACTAATAGCTGCAGAGCTTCCTTTGGAAAAGCTCGCTGGCTCGATCATATCCCATTTGAATATGAAGTCCTCCTTGAATTCATCATTCTGATTACTCTCCAGTGAGGTTCGTACAAGGTGTAGCAATGCGCTCGCACCATCGACAAGCCAAGCTCGCCTGGCTTCAACATCATATAGAACAACGAACTTTCTGGCAATCCATTTAAGTTGGTTTATATACGCATCAGATCCGATGCGTAAGGGTATGTCTTGTCGGCCGATAGCTGCTTCGATCCCCCGGGTAATCAGCCTCCCGCGAGATATATAGAGTTTTTCAAAGTCGCAACCTTTTTGAGAGTTTTCAAGGCCGGACCAGTCGATGAGATGATACGCCGCATTTGACATACCTAGGTATATTCATCAGCAAGAAAATGTATTTCGTGATAACTGGCTTTTCTTACCTGTATGATTTTGAACACTTGAGCACCAACCAACAACATGCCGACAGGTTTCTAGTCCACTCATAGTAATCTCTGCAGGATAAAATCCAGGGAGTTTCTGAACTCGAGGGCTCGTGTAGGAAATGTGACTTCCGTCAGTATTGAAGAGGAGATGCCATGCGACCATCTCTCTTTCAATTTCAGTTGGTACGAGCATTGTAGAGAACCCCTTGATGAAGATTTTATTATCGAAGGTGGTGACAAATCGATCTTGGGTGAGTGCAATCATTATTTTCAGCGATATCTCGAGGCCTGTACATGCTTGATGTCTTTTGACGATTGGGAAGCCTTTGACAATAACTGGATTTCTGAATAAGTTGTGCCAGCATTGACCATTTGCAGCTACGGATTGTTCCTAACCAAAATACCTAAATGTATCCTAACCAAAATATCTAATACCGCACTTACAGCATATACAGCCACCATCAACGGTATCATGTCAATATAATATTAATACCATTAAAGAGCCCAACCATTACACATTTAAATGATATCTTTTTTATTATTTTTCCATGTATAGTTGTGAAGTTATTCACAGTTAAAAATAGTAGGTCTAAGAGAAACAGTCTTGGCATTTATATAACACTAATCTGTTTCTTAAATAATCGAATATCTACTAATCTAATTAGTAATAATTAAATATATTATAGTTTCTAACGCTATTTAGCTTTAATAAAAATAATTTTATTACTGTTTATAAACATACCTTAAGTGAGATTAGATATACTAATCTTAGCTTTATTAAACCTTATTTAAAGTAATAATATTACTTCTTATTCTATATATATCTATCTGCTATAAGATCTATCTAATAGATGATTAATACTAGGGTTATATCTCTATTTACTTTTATATTTTATATATAAAGTACTCTATATATAAATAATATAATAATATTTTTTTATTAATAGTTATTAATCTTATACTAATAAGATATTAAAAAAATAGTTTTTGTAATTAGTACTTAGTTTATTTATATCTTATTTATAGTATTTAATATATAATATAGCGAATTAAATTAGAATTAAATTTTAACTATTTGACTATCTTTAATATAAAATAGTTTTTTTACTTAAAATACGCTTTAAAAGAATAATTTATATTATTAAGTACTAAAACTAGTGGCTAATCGCTATAAAATTTATATAATATAGGAATGTTATGTCTATACTTTTTTATTAGTAGAGTAATATGATGTTTAAAATTTACATTTTTATTAAATTATCTATACTTTTAGATTATATATTTTGTTTTTTAAATTTATTAGCATCTAGTTGCTTAAGATTTTTTTAGTGGCGTTATCGACATCTTAATCAAAATATCTAATTATAATATAGTAGACTACAATTACTAATGTCAAATTAGGGTTATTTTTGTTAATAAAATTTAGGATTAATATTATAGATTATAATTAGAAATTTTTATATATTATAGTAAATTTCTAATATTTAATCGTGTTAAAAACTTAATTAGTTTTTTTTATATTATTTATTTATTTGTTTCTAGAATATTAATAATATTAAAGCTTTATATCATATATAATAGTTTATTAAAAAGACTATATTTTTGTGGTTTAATTTTATTAGGATATGACAGGAATTAGGATTAGGATTATTAGTATATTTACTTTATTTATAGTTATATATAAATAAATAATATAATTTTTACAAGTAATCTATTTACTAATTTTATATATAAATCTATAAGCTTCTTACTTTAATTTTTTAAGATTATTTAAAGCTATTTAATTTTTATATAATATAAGTAGCATTAAACTATTATATCTAGTGAATTAACTGCTAAGACTCGCCTCTATATCTATACAACCTTAGTAGATAAACAGTATACTATATTATTATAGAATATCTATAGTATATTAAGCAGTAAGCATAGAGACTATATATTTAGAAAGATTCAAGAAGTCTAATGGGCTTTTAGATTTGATAAGGTTATAAGTAAAAAAAGCGTGGTAGTCATAGTTTATTATTAATATAGATATCCTAGACTAGTTCTAAACTGTTAATTTATAAATAATTAGTAATATAGAGTAAGAAAAAACTAAAGCCAAAACCAAAGCTATTATTTAATTTAATCTACTAAGTATAGCTTGATATGTAGTATAAGTATATAAATATTAAAACTTAGATCGGTATTAGACTTAGTAAGGATTAATATATTATTATTATTTAATAATAATACAAGAAGATAATGTCTAGTAATTTAAAAATATAAAAGTAATTTAGGAATAAAGATTGGTTCGCTCTAGAGGTAAGGAAAGTAAATATAGTAAGTGATAAGCGTATATAGTAATAAACGTGTAAAAGAATAAAATAATTTAGGAAGTACTAGTATATAGTAGTAGATATATATAATATTAGTTTATTAGTAAATCTGATTCGGTTTAAGTATAAGTACGAGAATATAGACTATAATAAAGATAAGAATTAAGGGTAATTAGGAAGTATTACTATAAGTATGTGGTAAGTGTGGTTACTAGTCTGAGTTATATATAGTAAATAGAAGATTAAAATAAATTAATAAGATCTACTACTATTACTATTACTATTTATATAATATTAAGATTTAGTATATTTATATACTAGTAGTAATATTTTATGTATTTACTTATATTCTTTAAAGATTACTATTATATAATATATAATCTGTTATCTATTATAAATAAAAAAATACTAGATAGTATATTATTTTGGTTTAGTATATACTTTTTAATATATATCTTCTAGACTATATAAATATAGTAATATTAGTGATTAATATAAAGTTCTAGTTTTATATATTTTATCTATATTTAGTAATCATATAGATTTATAGTAGTTTACTAAGAAATAGAGAAAAAGAGTAAAGACTTGTCAATTTAGTAGTAATAAATAAAAATAGAAAATTTTTTTTTAGAATTCTAATAGCCTCTATTTTTCTATCCTATTTTCTATCTCTAATTCATCACTGGATATTGTAAAAAATTATGTTATTAAGAGTGAAAAGCTAGTATAGAAGTTAGCTTAATATTAATTAACTATTAGAAGAGAGCACTTATTTAAAGCTTTTTAAAAAGTAAAAGAACAATAAAAAAAAAGAGAAAAAAGCTGTTTTAATAGCTTTAAAAAATCTAAGATAAATTAGTATAGTTTTTTTATAATAATAAAAGAGATATATATTCACTTTTTAGTCTTATTAAACTAAACTAGTATTTTTTTTATTGCTAGAGCCAATAATAAGGGTGTAGAGACTCTTAATCGCCTTAATAATATCCTTAATAAGGCTAAAAAGCATTAAAACGTCATTTAAGTGGCTATTAATAGTGACTAGACTTTTAAAGAAGCCTTTAGTGAGGCTAAATATTCTAGCAGTAAAGTGAGGTATTTTAGTAAAAAATAGGTGATCTTAGTAGTAGCAGAGAGCGGATAAACAGGTAGGCAGGGAGTCTTCAAAAAGTTAAGATTAAAAGTGGTTTATAGGAAGAAGAAGAAAGAAAAAAGAAAAAGAAAAAAAAATGATTTTTATAGCTTGAAAAACTAGGCTAGCCTTATTAAAACTAGCTTATTATTATACAAGCTGGCCAGACAAATAAAGCAAACGAGGTAAATAATATAGAAGATTGTGATGTTAAAGACCAATCCAGGGCTTAGGGTCAAGGCCAGGGTAAGATATATATAATAAATTTGCTATTTAAGTATATATTAGTTATTTATATATTTAAAATAATTTATAGTTTTAAACTTCTTTATTTAGAACTATTTTTTACTATTTATTAATAATTACTATGGTAAGATATATATAATAGAATTATTATAACTTATATTAGCTTTAACAATAGGTTTTTAACTTTAAGGTTAATCTAGTTTATATATCTTTCTTTTATCTTTATTTTTATTGATTATTTTATTATTTAGTTTTTTTTTTTTTCTATTATTAAGTGTAATATCTAAGAATATTAAAAAAAACTACTAGAATAGTATAACTAAAATTTATTAACTTAAGCCTATCACTATCTAAAATAAATAAGAGCTAACTAAAGAAGAATACTATAACTAGCTAGAATATATATTCTTAGAGTAAAAGAAATAGATAATCTTAACTATTATTTTCTTATTATAGATTTCTATAAACTTTAATATTAGTCTGTACTTTAATACTTTTAATAGTATTATTAAAGAATTTAATACCTAAGCTATTTATTATAATATTATAATCTTTTTAGTTCTATATACTTTTAGCTATAAATTATAAACTTTTTAGAATAAAGAATTTAGTTAAAAGCTTATCCTTTAAATCTTTTTTCTTTTTATTAATATTTAGCAAATTTTTGTTAGTTTATCTAAGAATTTTACTACTATTATAGTTAGTTATACTCTTAGTAGTCTATTTTCTATTAATAGCTTTATTACTCTTAATATAATTACTAATATATAAGAAACTAATACCTAATAATATACTATCGTTTTTATTATTTTTTTTTCTATTAATAGCTCTATCTTAGGCTCTATTATTAGTAGTTTTTATTAGCAATACTTCTACTAACGCTAGTATATCTGGATCTAGCTTATTTTTAATAATATTATTTAATTTATATACTTAGTTATAGTCTCTAAGATTTGTTCTATTATTATAATAAATAATATTACTAAGAAAATGTATAAAAGTGGCTAAAATCTTAATATTTATAGTCTTAATGAACTTGTCTCTTTTTGTAAATATTTCTCTGCAAAGGAAATTATTTTAATTTAAATTTAATCTTTCTATATATTCTTAACTAAGCTTATTATCTTGACTTTATCTTTTCTTAGTGATTTTAATAATGTTTTAATTTTTATATTTATTTAATTTATATTTTTTATGTATACTTAATAGAGCTTTAATTTTTAGAAAATAAATTTTTTTTTTATTCTTATTTTTATTAATTATTTTATTACTTGATTCTTTTTTTTTCTTGCTATTAAATGTAATATCTAAGAATGCTAAGAAAAACTAAATTTTGAGACTATATAGTATAAATCTTATTTATAATAGCTATTTTATACTGCTCTTTATTTACTTATTAGTCTGATTAGTTTTGTTTAGACTTTTTAAAGTCTTCTAATTTACTAGATTAATTCTATAATTTTCTTTACGATTATTAGTATTACTAATTATATTATTTATATAGTTATTATTAACTATATAATTTACGCTTATAGCCTTTATTCTATCTCTATAACTAGTGGTAATGGTTAGTCTTATAATTTTCTAGCTAGTATTTTAATTATTTTAATTACTATATTTTTTAAAAATATTAATAGAAGATATTATATTTAATATATAATTATTATTCTTTATAAATTATACCTCTTTTTTTTTAGAAATATATATTAATAGGTAACAGTTACTATCTTTTTTTTATTTTATAATTATTATCTATATTATTTACTAAAAGAGATTAACTCTCTATAAGTAATCACTATTTATTTAGTAACTAGCTATTATTTATCTTATATAACAGTCTTGTATATTAACTTTATTATTTATATCTAGTAGAACCTCTACTTGCATTATACTATAGATAGTTATTAGAGCTTTTATATAAACTCTTATGCTAACTTTTATACTAATTTATATACTAACTCTTACTGTAACTTTTTAATTACTAAAGAAGTTTTAGAGCTAGTTAATAGTTTTTTATTAAAATCTAAATTTACTATAAATCTCTTACTTTATTATAAGACTATATAACTAGATTTTAATTTTACTTGTTCTATATTTTATAGACTAATACTATTATATAGATTTATCTATAGGGTTAATATTAGTATATTAATATCTATTTTTTATATTTCTTTAGTAATATATTTATAATTAATCTTTTTACTTTTATATATAGAGATAAGTTTATATCTTAATAATGCTAGGCTTGCTGTATATATATTTACTATATATAGTGAGATATTAATTAATATTTATTTTTTTAAGTTAATCATTATATTTACTATATAATTTACACTTCTTTCTATAAATAATTAATAGAGATTTGCTCTATTTATTGATAATATTACTTAATTATAATATAGATTATATAATAAGTATCTACGTTTTTATCTTTTTAGATATCTTTTTTAATAAACTATAACTAGATATTTAAGTGATAGATTTTATTTTGTATATAATATAGTAATATATTCTGTTAGGCTAGATTTAATAAAATAAATAGTTATATGTCTTAGTAATTGAAAGTGTTTTTTATAGAATCTATTTATAATTTAATGTGTGTATATAGGGTATGGACTTTTATTAAAATATTTTAGTTATTTAGTTTTACTATATCTAGCTTGTAGACGTTGTTTAATATATTAATAATAAGATATAGTTACTGAAATATAGACTGAGTTTAAAATAAGATTAATAGCGTTTGCTTTCTAGTATCTATATTGTTATCTAGATCTATATCTGTTAGCTACGCTCTAATATATAATTTATATATATAAAGATTACTTACTGTAGTTTATTATTTTTAAATAGGTGGTTCTTAATAGATTATATATACTAGATATAAGGTATTAGTATAATTTTACTATAATAGAGACTTAAAAGTGAAAAAAAAATATAAAAGTGAATTAATATATATAAAAAATTAAAAGTAAAGACTATTAATAAAAATAAATAAATAATAATATATACTAAATTAAAAATAGACTAGTATTTAGAAAATATTAAATCTACTTTAATATTAGTCTATTACTATTAATATCTAGTTATTACTTCATGTACCTAATATAGCACTATTAACTTAGATTTTTAAAAAATAGGGAATTTTACTAAATAAAAAATGTATTTAATCTTTTAATAAAAATAGTTAAAATTAGTTAGTTGTCTGCTTTTTCTCTTTATTTTATTTACCTAGATTTATCTTATAGGAGTTAAAAAAATAAATAATATATTTAGAATTTTATAATTAGTATAAATCTAAGATTAATCTTTTAGTATTTAGTAGAGTAGAATTATACTTTTAGAATAATAAAAAAATTAATAATAGAAAAGAGAAAAGATATATTAATAGTTTTAGAAAAATTAAAAAGTGTTATTTACTTTAATCTTATATAATAGAATATCTTCTAACTTTACAAGCTATTATTTATTATAGTTTTATATTATATAAGCGCTTGTTTTAAATATTTATTAATTATTACTATTCTTAGTCTATATTATAACTTCTAGGCATTAAATTAATATATAAACTTTATTACAGACCTTAGATAGATAGAGTATAAATAGCACGCTAGGCTTTAATAGTGACTAGTTGGTATAGCTAGTACCTAGTTAAAATAGTAAAATCTTATCTCTTTAACCTAATATAGAAAGTTTAATAGCGCGGAAATAATTATATAATTAATATTTCTCTTTATATTCTGTTTTAGGATATATAAATATAAATAATATAAAATAGTAAAATATTTAAGTAATAATAATAACCTATTTAATAATATTCTTAATATTAAAGTGTTAGTAAAATTTATTAAATTGCTTCTCTTGGAGTAATTGTTTATAAGTAGTCTTGTCTGCTTTATTATTTATAATTAGTATTTAATATAGGAGATTTGAAATTATAAGTGGTAGTAGGTAGGCAGAAGATAAGCATAGATAAAAATATTAGTAAATTAGTTCGATAGAGATAAAGAGAGAATTAAAAAAGATAAAAAATAATATATAAATAGGTAGTGTATATTAATCTTTTAAAAAATAGTATTATTCTAGTGCTCTATATATTTAATTATCTTAGATATAGAAATATAAGATCTATAGCTCCTTATTTTTTTTTTTATAAATTTATTATCTAAGTATATATTGGTTTTTTTTATAAATTTAAGCTAATTTATAGTTATAAGTTTCTTTATTTAGAACTAATTTTTATTATTTATAAGTAGTTACTATAGTAAGATATATATAATAAATTTACTGTCTAAGTATATATTGGTTTATTTATATATTTAAAGTAATTTATAGTTATAAGTCTCTCTACTTAGAACTATTTATATTATATTATTGATATTTGAAGAGTGTTATAATGGAATTATATTCTATATATTGATTTAGTATAGATTATTTATTGTAATAGCCCTGGCTTAGCATAGGTAATTAGAACTACTATATAGATCTATTTTAAGTTTATTCTTATTAATTAATTTAGCATTCTGTTTGTGCTAGAAATATAATATATTTTATTTATTAATTATATATTATAAAGTTAAATATTATATCTATTTGAGACTAGTATATATGGGGTTTATATCTATTTACTAAGTTATCTATTAGCCTTTTATAATATTACTTTGACTATTATTTATTTTCTTAAATTATTTTAAGATTATATAAGACTTATATTATTTAAAAAAGCTTAGTCTACTAAATAGAATAAGTCTACTTTTGTTATAATCTATCTATTAATAATTAAAATATTTTATATATAATCTGTATGTTATATATTTTTTAATTAGTAAGAATAAAGGCTAATAAAAATTCTTATTTTTATAGCTAGACCTAGTTATCTTTATATTATATAACTACTATTCGAAAGTGCTTAATCTAATAAATAGAATAATCTTATATTCGTTATAATCTGTCTAAGGATAGTCAAGAAAACTTATAATTAATCTCTATATTAATCTTTTCTTTATCTATAAGACTAGATATTAACTAAATAATTTATTTTTAGGACTTCTATATTACTTTAAGTAGCTATTATAGATAGTATAGTAAGATTTAGATAAGTAGAATAAATTTTTAATGTTATCTATATATTGTCTAGTTATATTAAAAAGAAGTAGATAGATTATATATTAAAAATCTATTTTAAAGTTATTATTATTTCTTTTGTTAATCTGTTGTTTATATTTTACTTATAAGTAAATTTAATCTTTTATTAATTAGAAATTTTTTAAGCATTATATACGAGCTAATTAATATATTAATTAAAATGATTTAAGTATTATTCTGTTATATCTAAAACTATTTATACTATTATAAAGAAAATAATATTTAATTACCTATTCTAATAGACTAATCTAAATATAGATAGATAGCTTAATGTTTCTAATATATTTACTATATTAAAAAAAAACTTTACTTAAATAAATAATTTTTTTAAATATCTTTGGTTGTATACTGCTAAATATAGAGAGAATAAAGTTATGTTTTTTATACTTTAGTTATCTACTAATATAGTTAAATTATACTAATAAGCTATATATATATCTAATAAAATTATAATTTAATTTCTTAAGTTATATAAGGAGATTTATTCTATAATTAAAAATAAAACTTAATAGACAAAATATAAATATAATAATATTTATAAACTTCTATCCGAGATCTAGATTAAATAAAAAAAGATATAGAAATAATATATCTAAAACTAGTAAGATAGAATTAAGTTTATATAGAGAGAGGCCAGCTTTTATATTATAGAAAGAGATTTAGCAAATAATAAGATATAATACTTTAATGTTTTAGCTAAAATATATCTAGAATAAGATAAAGTAAAAGATTATCTAAATTATATAATCTATAAATAAAGGCTGAGTTAGTGGTAAAGTTAATTATATAATCTTCTTTCCTTAATAAGCGATGTTAAAAAAGCCTAAAATATAATTAACTAGGGTAGTATACTACCTACATTTACAGATAAAAAATTATAGTATTTAACTAAATAAATAAAAAAGTTATATATATTTAATAGATTTAGCTTATTTATATATATTACTTAGCTATCTATACTTTTATTTTAAGGGTAACAAGAATATATATCTAGTTATATAGAGATATTTACTAGAATCTTTGCCTAGCTATCACTTTCTAATTCTGATTAATAGATTTTGATTGAATAATGTGCTAAGTATGTTTATCTTTTTTTTGATGGTTTTATTAATAGTAGCAAGGGCTATAAGATTATTGATAAAGCTCTATTTTTTGGTTAATAGTGGCCCTCACTATCTCAGGTAGAAATAGTAGAGATAGAAAATCCAGAGATATATATGCTAAAGCTAGATATGCTAGAGCTAAAAACACTTTTAATAAAATAGTTTTATCCTTTTTCTAAGATAGCTACTCTTACTATTTATAACTGCCTTAGAGCTGAATATATAATTTTAAATAATAAATAAGATACTATATTTAAACATAATAAATAGAAATAAGTAATAATTAAGTCTAATATTAAATCTAAGATTAAATCTGATTACTATAAGAGTGACGCTAAGCTAGACAAGACTGATAATGATTTAGAGCTTAGTCTTTCTGATTATAAGATAGATCCTGATGAGGAAACCGATGAGGAAATCGACAAAAAAACTAATAAGAAAAATAATAAGAACAACTATTAGAATATTATTTAATCTAGTTTTAGCTCTTATAATTTCTTTAAAAAAGAGAATATTAGTCTTATTATAGCTAACTAGAATAATTTGGACTAAAATAAATTTAATTTTGATAAAGAAAACATTATTACTAAGCAAAAAGAGTAGATGTTAATTAAAAAAGCTGCTCTCGCTGCCTAGACTGCTTTTAACTAAAATAAATATAATTCTAAAAAAAAAAACATTACAGCTAAGTAAAAAAAGTAGATAATAACTAAGAAAGTTATTTTTACTATTTAGGCTACTCTTGACTATAGAGAGTCTAATTCTAATAAAGCTGTTTTTAGTTCTAAGATAAAGAACTAGCGTAAGAGTAAAATGATAGAGATAGTAAATACTAAAAAGAGATAGTGAATTAAATAAAAAGATAAAGATATTTAAAGTAAAAAAGAGTAGACTATAAAATAATATAAAAGAGACTATATTAGATAATATAATTACAAATATATTCTCTCTTTTAAAAATATCTATGATATTAATTTTTTGTAAATGTATAATTGGAAGAAGCCTAATAATAAGTTAATAGTAATTAAGCTTATTAACAAAATATTAATAAAGATTAGGTGTATAGTGTAAACACTAACAGCTTTTTTTATTTATAATCTTTATCTAAGAAAGCTCATAATTACTATTAATATGTTTATTACTAATATATCTACTCTTAAAGTTATGATTTAATTGGTAAAGTATATTAAGTATATTAAGTTACTCGCTAAATAGAAGAATAGAAATATTAATTCTTAGTATTAGGCTTACTAGTTCTGATATAGAAAGGTTAATAGACTTATTAAATAAAATATTCTTTATCTTTTTCGTTAATCTATTATAGCTAAGATAAAGTTTACTATTAATAAGAGTACTTTCTATTTAGATATAAGTAAAGAGAAGCATATATAGATACTAAAAGACTTTATAAAGCGATACTATAGATTATTAACTATTGATAATATTCTTTACCTTAACTCTCTAGGCGTATATAACGATTTTTATTAAATAAAGATTATATATATTTAAAGAGTGTTTAACTAATAATATAAATATAATAATAAAGATATTAATTTAGTTAGTATAATAATAGAGGAGTTTAAAATATTTAAATAGTATTTTAAAATAGAATTAAAACTTGAATACTTTATCTTTATAGAATAAGAGTATTTTTAAAACAGTTTAATATAATAATTAATGTCTATAGACCTAGTTTTATAGATTATTTACTAATATTTTTAGCTAAAAGTAGCTAAGGGTGATAAGAGAAAAGTTAATCTATATATAGTTATAGTGTTTGTGCTGGCTATCTTAATTTATCCTAGATTTAAAATAGCGAAATATTAATTTTATAATTATAATATATAGATTTGTATACTTTAGTATTACTTTATAATTATATTTTATAACTTTGACCTATTAGTTATATATATGTTAGTAGTAGAGATAGCCCTTTATAGACTTTATAAATTCTATAATTACTATAAGTAATTTAGTGAAGATCTTATTACTATATCTTTTATTTAAGAGGTTGACGATATAATGATTAATATAATTAGTAATCTAAACTTAAGCTTTTTTCTAATTTTTAATTTTTTTATTAATTATAGTGAGTTGGTTGTATAGGATAGAGCTACTCTAGTTTTTTTAAGTTTTCTTTTATAAGGTTATAAACCTGGCTAAGTTTTTATTTATAGGTCCTGCTTTATATACTATTATAAAGATAGTATTATTAATAAAAAGTAACTTATAAAAGATTAAAAAGCTTTATAGTTATTTACTTTATATATATTTTTTAAGAAAATAGTATCTATCTCTGATTATATATCATCTATATAGGAGATATATTTTTCTGTAATTAATATATTTAGTAAGGCTATTCTAAGCTAAGAGCTATAAAAAGAAGCTATATAGAATATTATTATATTCTTGTTTAGAAATAATAAAGAGATTATTTAATAGTATATTACTAATTAGTGATATATAATACATATTATAGTTTTTAAACTATAGATAGATGTTTATATAGTAGAAGCTTATTATTATAGTCTTACTAATATAGCTATAGATAAGATATCTAATATAGATATATAAATAGTTGACTAAATCCTTACTAATATAGATATTGAAGATATTTTAATACTAGACAAAGATATTGAGATGGAGGTAGAGAATAATTAATAAGGGATCTAGAACTGTATTACTCTAATTATATTTTATTAATGAGATAGAGATAAAGCTAATAATATTTAGTATAATTTAAAAAAAACTATTAATTTTCTTTATTTTTTATTATTAATAGTAGTTTTTGAATAATTATTTATTTTAATATTAAAAGTATATTTTCTAAAAATTAAAATCCTAGGATATATATATTAAATATTTATTTTAGTGTAAATACTATATATTTATTATCTATTTATGAGAAAGCTATTTTTAATGTTAAGCCTCTCTACTTAGAATTATTATAAAATAGGAATCTTCAGTACTAAGTAAATAATTATTTTAGTATAAAGACTATATACTTATTATTTATTTATAAAAAAGCTGCTTTTAGTGCTAAGTCTTTCTATTTAGAACTACTATGAGATAAAAATCTCTAATATTAATTTAATAATTATTTTAGTATAAAGACTATACATTTAATATTTATTTATAAAAAAGCTGTTTTTAGTACTAAGTCTTTCTGCTTAGAATTATTATAAGATAAGAATTTCTAGTACTAACCTAACAATTATTTTAGTATAAAGACTATACACTTAATATTTATTTATAAAAAAACTGCTTTTAGTACTAAGTTTCTTTACTTAGAACTATTATAAGATAAAAATCTCTAATACTGAGCCTATAACCTTAACTAAATAATTATAGAATATATATAGCGATTATTAATACTAAAAACTTTTTTAAATAAAAAATTAAATATATTAGTCTATTATATTAAATTTTTATAAAATTTTCTATTCTAGAATCTTATATATAAGTTATTAATATAATATCTTAATTATAAAATAATATTATTTTTAACTTCTTATTTTAGTTTTAACTTTTAAAGATACTTAACTTTGAATAGATAGAATTGGCAATCGTTATAAGCAATTAGCTAATAGTAATACTTATTTTTTATTAAACTATATCTTTTTTTTAATGATATTTTGTCTAGCTTGAGTTATTACTGATTATTTACCTATTTATAATATATACTAAGAGGATAAAGCCTACTAGTATTAAGTTAACTTAATAATTAGACGATATTATATTTTTATAATATATAATTAATATATATTTTAATATATATAGAAAAGTAGGACTAAAAAAGGGAATCAAGAGAGATTTATTAATAAAGATATCTTTTTTATAAGAAAGAGATGTAATAGATTAAACTATAAAGATTTAAAAATAAATTATAATTTATACTGTTATATAAAATTACATGTTATATATAATATATTATAGAATTAGAAGGTTAGTATTAATTTAGTAAAAGTATTATGCTAAAATTCTATTTTATATATATTATATAGATAATTTACTAACTTTTTTAATATTTATTATTAAATATATTATTTATATAACTTCTAATATATATTATTAATTAATAATCTTGTTATATCTATCTTTAATATATAATCATGATACTAATATCACTATTTAATTTTGTTAATAAATGTTAGTATTACACTAGATACTTTAAAGTACTGCTATTTTATATATTCATGGTACTCCCCATGCCTATATTTTACAGGACTAGTTATTTATATTTAGATTAGTTATTGTTTATTATTATTTATATTATTCATATGAATTTTAGTATATTTAAGCTATTTATTAAGTTATTATATATTATTAAAAATTATTAGAATTATTTTTTGATAGGATATAAATATAGAAGCATTATCTTTAATTAGGACAGTAAAAATTACTAGAAATGAAAAAGTATTAGTTTTAAGTACTATACTTGGAACTAGTAGAACTAAAAGCGGTTAGAGATTATTTTATTAAGGTTATTATATTCTATCAGAGGAACCATCTATAAATAATATCTATATCTATATACACTATAATAATTATTATAAAGTAGATATTTACATATATACCCAAGCATTGGATAATTATTTATAAAATATATTATTAGATAGTATTAGAAGGTCTAATATCGCATTTATAATATATATAATCACTATTAATAATATTATATTAATATAATATTAATATTATTAAAGAGCCCGACTATTATATATTTAAATAATATCTTTTTTATTATTTCTCTATATATAGTTATAGAGTTATTTATAATTAAAAATAGTAAATCTAAGAGAAATAGTCTTGGTATTTATATAGTACTAATTTGTTTCTTAAATAATTAAATATTTATTAATTTAATTAATAATAATTGAATATATAGTTTCTGACATTATTTAGTCTTAATAAAAATAATCTTACTACTATTTATAAATATATTTTAAGTAAGATTAAATATATTAATTTTAGCTCTATTAAACCTTATTTAAAATAATAATATTGCTTTTTATTTTATGTATACTTATCCACTATAAAATCTATTTAATAAATAATCAATACTAGGATTATATCCCTATTTACTTTTATACTTTATATATAAAGTACTTTATATATAAATAATATAATAACACTTTTTTATTAATAATTATTAACTCTATACTAATAGAATGTTAAGAAAATAATTATTATAATTAATATCTAGCTTATTTATATTTTATTTATAGTATTTGACATATAATATAACGAATTAAATTAAAATTAAACTTTAATTATTTAACTACCTTTAATATAAGATAGTTTTTTTATTTAAAATATATTCTAAAAGAATAATCTATATTATTAAATATTAAAACTGGCAGCTAATTATTGTAAAATCCTCTCACTTAGAGTAATCTGACTAAATTTATATAATATAAAAATATTATATCTATACTTCTCTATTAATAGAGTAATATAATATTTAGAATTTATACTCTTACTAAATTATTTATATTTTTAGATTATATATCTTGTTTTTTAAATCTATTAATATTTGATTACTTAAGATCTTCTTAGTAGTATTATTAACATTCTTAATCTAACTTTATTAATTTTTATATATTTGCTATAAATATATTAGCTTTTTTAACTTTATATTAAATTACTAAATCCGCCTCTATATAACTAGATGGAAAACTTAACTACTATATACCTATTTATAGAGTTCTTTTAACCGCACTATTTTATCAGTCTATTAATATTCTTAGTAACCAAACGAGTTTAGTCAATTTTTATATCGCTATAGATTATTATACTATTACTCGGTGATTTTATTAAAATCTAAATCTAAGACCTCAGATCCTAGACTATCTTCTAAGAATATAATAGTAGAATTGAAGTGTAGATATTGCTAGTCTATAAATAGTGTATTTATTATAGATACAGGATCTAGTTGGTTCCTTAAAGAAGATCGATACTTATCTATTAGTAGATATACCGCAGAAGCCTAGTATCTCTATTATAGATTAGCCTTAATTAGATAGTAGTATTATAATTCTTACTATAAAGATCTCTATTAGTACTTATTATACTTAGGCTTTTCTTTTTATAGATTAGTATAAGCTATAGATACCTAGCTTAAATAATATCTCTTGTTAAAGTATTGATCTTAATTACTTTTCTAGCTAGTTTTATTAACTAACTGATTTACAGTAGAAAGAAGCTGATCTTAGAATATATAACCTCTTTTATATAAATTATAATATTATTTAATTGTCTTTAAAATAGATATAATTATCTTCGAAAAATCTTTTTTGCCTGAATAAAGAGCACTATTATTCTAATTAATTTATAAAGAATAATCTACTAAATTAGTATTTTTCTAAATTAAAGTCTGAAAGCACAAGCACAAGACATTAAAGATATTATATCTCTCAGCTAGTTAAGGTTACTAGAGAAGGCACTATTTATAGATAGCTAAAACGCTCCTTGATATATCCAACCCAGATGTATAAGATATTAATAAAGATTGTGGTCGGCTATATAGATAGATAAATAATTAATATAGCTCATCTTGATTTTTTTTAAGATTATAAGGTAGTTAAAAGTGATTAAAAATATCTATTAGAAATATTTATTATTAGCTCTATTCTGTATAGAAATAATTAGATATTTTAAGTGCGATTTCTTATTAATTTAATAACTAAATATATTTTAATCTCGTCTAGTCTATATTAATAGTTAATAAATTATTACTAATAGATTAGGTAGGCTAATACTATTATTACTTTTCTATATAGATTGAATTATAGGTTATTAAAAGGTTCTACCAGTATTCTAATTCTCTAGACCTTCTATTATCTAAGGATTAGAGTTAAGAATTATAGTATAATAGGAGTATATAACTATAAGAAGGTAATAGAATTAATAATTTAAATAAATTACTAAAATATACAATAGTATAATACTAACAATTTTTAATCTATAGTAGGTTATCTAAAGTATATAGACTCTATAAACCTTAATTATTAATTAGAATAAGAAATTATGACTCTAATCTCTTCTATTTTAATTATATTTATCTATCTATACCTGTTTTAGTGAAAGATTATCTAGGTTAGAAAGATAATTTATTTAATAATTATAGGTTATCAGTAACTTTAATTATATTAAATTATTATAGCTCGAAGAAGGCGTCTTCTAAAATATAATAATAATAATAAAGGCGCTTATGTTCGTATAGCATAACTTTGCGCTTAGTAGAAAAACCCTTCACCACTCTAATATAGATTTAAAAATATATTTTTTATATCTAACTATTACCTAGTTTAGGCTCTGATTAAACCTACTTAGAGTGTGTTTAATAACCTTTAAAGTGCTTTAAATATAATTTTATTTAATTAAAAGAAAAGTCTAGCTTAGAACACTAAAAATCTTTTTATTCTAAAAGATATTTTTATTTTACTTATAAAGCCTAGTATATAGTTTTTTATACTCTTTTTAGACCTTTTACTAATACTAGATAGATCTTAATAATTCTCTAGTATCTATTCTCTTATTATTACTAGTTATAGTCATTACATTAGCTAAAACTATATTATTATTATTACCTTTATCTATCCTACATAGTGCTAGCTCTAGTATAGATAAAACTATATTATTATTACCTTTATCTATCTTGTATATTACTAGACCTAATATTAATAATCTAGATCTAGAACTGCTAGTATAAGCACTAGTCAACTAGTTTTTATACTATTATAGTTATAGCTAGGATCTCTTTTTTTTAAAAAGCTTCTAACCCTTTCATTTAGTAACTGTTATCGAATTTATTTAATAAAAATGTTTAGATATTCTTAGCAAGATTATAATTATCTAATATTTTATATTATAGAATAAGCTATGTTTATCTGCTTAATATTAGCTTCTATATATAGGATTAGACTATAAGTTATCTCTATCTATCCTAAAAGAGCCTCTAATAGTTAATATTAATAGTGATACTGTGTCTTACAGAGATTTATTATAAATATATTTAGATATTAATAATGCTGGGAGGATTATTTCTAGTCTAGTTATAGTATAAAAAGATTTTTACTAAAGAGCTAGATATTCTTTAATTAGTAATCTATAGAGTTCTTTTTATCTAAATTCTATTACTATTTAATAGACTAATATCTTTATAGGTTAATTATAACACTCTAAGCAGCCTATTTATTATATTTTTTATCTACCTTTTAGGTGTATTACTAGATTTACTAAACTAGAAATGTACCTGATTTTTTTTCATCTCTATAAGTATAACTAATAGTAGTAGATTATTATTTTAGAGAAATTTATACTATAGATTAATTATATTTTTCTTTCTACTTTATACTAAACTTATTTAATAGCTATTGTTTAGTATTTTCTATCCAGCACTGTACATATTCAGCTTAATATTATTATAGTATAATAGGAAGGATTAATATAAGTGAATTCGAACATGCCTTATATATAAGACTTTTATTTTATACTCTAGCTAGAGTCATTAGCAGGTTTATAAGATAAAGTATAGTAGTAGACCGAACAGAAAAGGCTATTTTAGTTTTAATAATATTATATCTTGCTGATATTTAAGAACCTAAAACTAGTTATATAGCGGTTTATATAGGCTAAAATACATGATGTCTTTTTTTACTAGTAGAATTAGACAATTAATCTAGTCTATTTAAAGTATAACTTTTTTAATATTATTAAAAAGGTAATATCTAACTAAAAGAATTAACTAATGCTTAATTAGCAGAAGTATTATTTTTATAGATTTAGCGACTAGCTATGGCAGTATAAAGCTATTATAAATATTAAGCTTAGTTCCTTTTCTCTTTATTCTTTAAAGCTAGTATAATATTCGTAATAAATTACTGCTTATCAGTCTTACCTATCATCTATAGTAATTAAAAGCAATGATAATAGTTATGATAACGCCTCTAATAAGGATTGATAGCTAGTTAAAAATAATAATAACACTAATAAGAAAAATGATAATAAGATTAATAACAAGACTAAAGATAAGACCAGAGATAAAATTAGAAATAATATAGAGGATAGTATTAATAAAGCTATAGATAGCTCTAATAAGCTAAAAGAAGAATTGAATCTATTTAGAAAGCCTATCATTTTATAATATTAAATGTACTACTTATAGTCTCTTTTATATATATAGAGGTTATTAATATTAGAGTTATCACTATAAAATCTAGTCTAAAAGTAAGGGTTATAGTACTATTAATTCTATAATATATCTAAAGAGATTTTTGCTATTAGTAATCACTATTTATTCTAAAATGAGTAATTTAATATTTTGTTGTTAGATCTTAGTATAACTTATATCTAGTAGTATATTAAAGGTGTAGTTTGTTATTTCTTTTTGATTTTCTTCTATATCTATTTATATATAAAGTAATAATGCTATACTATACTGTAAAACTGTTATATTTAATTTTATAGTATTTAAAAAGAGTATTATATTACTAGAATATTTCTGTGTTATTTAGATTAACTTTTTACTTAGAGTAGATAGGCTAAGTTATCTCTGTTACTATCTACTAAGCATTTTCTGTTTTTGGTATATACTATGGTATTGATATTAGATTAGTAGTGATAGAATTTTAATAAATTATGTCTAGGTTTTAAAATAATTTATAGTTTTTAGTCTTATATTATAGTCTATTAAAAGTATACTTAGATGATGATAATATTTCTATACTATTTGGTATATATTTTTGTTAATTAGGGCTAATACCTATACCAGAGTTTAAGTTTTTAGATTAATTGATAAGTCTAACAGGTATTTGATAAATTAAACTAGAAGTAGGTATAAGAGGGCCTAATACTCAGTCTCTATCTAAAGCGATATTGTTATATATAGATAGCGGATAAACTAGACTAGGCTACTATAACATTTTATCTATTGTATTATATATATATAGTCTTTAATATCTTTAGTTTATAGTCTGTCTATATCGAATGTTATAGACAGATAATAAAGATTAAAAAAGATTTCTTATTTTTTTATAATATTTTTAACTAGCTATATATATTCTAATATAATCTATAGTAGTCGGTCTTGCTACTATAGCTATTTATAGATCTTTATCTTTAAGTTTTTTAAAAAGATATCTTTTAAATACTAGCTAGCTGTTATACTTAATAGCCTTTTAATTCTAGTTCTTTCTAAGAGATGTGCGCGGGGATAGTCTTATTAATCTAGAGAAAATTCTGTTAGATCTTCAAATATAGTCTTTTTAATAATAATTTCTAGTTTATTACTAAATCTTATATATATATCATCTATATTAAAAATTTTTTTACCTAGCTATAGGGATAGGACAGTAATAGATATCAGGGGGACTAGGAGTAAGTCTATTAGGAGTTCAAGCCTTACTAGGTCCTTTATTAGTAATACTTCAGTATAATTATCCAGCTTCACAGACTACAATAGGTGTATGAATAATAAATATATATAAAGCAGACCTAGATTTATATACACTAGATCCTTTTTTATCCTAGTCTTTAGATGTTCTAGTTATATGGTCTATATTAGTAGTTATAGACTTAGATTAATATATATTACAGTTTAGTCTAATACTATTAAGATTACACACTAATATATTCTGGCGTAATTCCTCTCTATAAGGTAGATAATCTGCTTATCTTTAAATAGAAGTAGGCTGATGTCTTTAGACTGTTAAATATTGAACTCTTCTTAGTGCCTAGTAATCTCAAGGTTTGGCTCGCTATTATTGATAGATTCCTTGTAGCTATTATGCTTAAGATTCTCTTATCTATATAGGAGGTATAGATTAGTAGATTTAGCTACTCTTTAAAGAAATTTACTCTATTATAATAAGTTTTATAATTATTTATATATAACTATGAACTCTTAGAGTCCTAGCTTTATATTAATAAGGAGTAGTTCTTATAATATTTTATTAATTATATTTAGATAGCTATAGTAGTATATTAGTATAAAATTAAAAGCCTTTAATAGCCTGCTTATATTTATTATTAGTAGGCTTGTCTATATCCTTAACTTATATAGAGACTAAGCTAGATCTATCTCTCTATTTACTAAGTAAAGAATAATGATTTAGATCTAAATAACATTTAATAAGTATAGGGCCGTCTTAGTTATCAACTAAAGTAAATATAAAAATAACTATATTTAGTTTAATATAAAATATAATATCTAGTATAGTATAATTATTATATAGATTAAATCTATAAAATAGTACACTATCTTAACTAGATACTTACTATAGAATAGTAGAATAAAAAAAAGTAAATATTTTATAGCATTTAAAATTAATACTAGCTCTCTATATATTACTTAGAATAGCTTTCTTAAGAGTTAATATAGCTATAAATATTATAATATAATAAACTGTTCTTATAAAATTCTAAATATTTAAAGCTGTAGATATATAAGTATATATAGAATTATATAATATAATTATATAACTAACTAGTTTTCTTTTATATTTATGTTATTTTTAGTTATATAATAAATATTAGCCTATTAGCTACTAGGCTATGTATTATTATAGACTTTTATCTACTATTAAGATGTAGATCAGATCTGCTATTACTAATTAATTTAATAGAATTTAGATAGCTCTATTTCTTTTAAAAGCTATTAGGGTTAAATACTTTTATTTAGATTATATGATGCTGGTTTAGATTATCTTTATTATTTATAGAGTGTAATCTTAATAGTCACCTTTTAGTCTTTTTTATAATAGAACAGATCTGTCTAGTGTTTAATTATAATGTGGACTATTGGATTATTATCTGTTAATGCTACTAGTGTGTAGTTATTAATATATAAATTAATCAGTATTTATTTATCTATTATTATAAAGATAGATTAAATATTAATAACGCTTGTGTCGCTATATAGGATTTTTTCTAGCGATTTTTTACTCGCGTTTAGAAACTTAAGGAAATCGTCTAATCTATATTTTTTATCGATTTTATTTTTAGTCTTGTTATCTAGATTGGTTTTTAGTATTATATATTATTAAATTACTACTAGATTAAAAAGGATAAGTATTAAATCTAAGAATACTATTAATAGAACTATAGCTATATTAATTTTAGTTAATAATACTCTCTTTTTTAAATTATAGTTTTCTATTAGTAGTTTATCTTATAGAGCTTATTATCTTAACTATTCGCTATGAAAGGCTATGATTATAAACTAATATCAATTAAGATTATAAGCGAGATATTACTATCTATTATAATTAAAAACGCTGCTTAGGATAATAGCTAGGAATCTAAGTCTTATTATAATATTATAGACTTGGATATAGTTTTTGATAATAACTCTAGTTCTTTGTCTACTGATTTTGCTATTAATCTAGATATTGTTTTAGACGATCAACTAGAAGTATCATTTATCTATTATATAGTTACTAATCTTACTAATACGCTCTTTAGTCTAGTTATAGTTTAGTTAATAGGTGCTTTAGTGGACTGGTATTAGGGTTAGGGTTAGGGTTAGGGTTAGGGTTAGGGTTAGGGTTAGGGTTAGGGTTAGGGTTAGGGTTAGGGTTAG
>JAMAGK010000064.1:0-36904 GCA_023626135.1 Talaromyces sp. R2412 | reverse complement strand
TTAAGAAAATTTATATTAATAAAAATTAACTATAATATATATAATAAAGAATTATTTATAATAGTTTAAATATTTTAATAATAGTAATATTATTTTTAAGAAATAAAATATAAAGTAATTATAAAAAGTGATTATTATAATCTAAAATATTTCATTATAATAAAAGAATTATCAAAATAATAAATACAATAGGCTAAGAAATTAGCTAAATTTAATTATTAAATTAAATATATCCTAGAAAAATAAAATATTATTATAAATATACTAAGCAGAAGATCTAACTATATAATTAGAATTAAATCTCTAAAAATAAATATTCTTTAAGAAGAATTAGGAGTTATATAATATAACTATACTATAATTATTATAACTATAATTAAAATTATTAATAATAATTTATTTTATTAGAAACTATAATAAGAAACTATATAGAACAAATAGATATAAGAAAAAAAAGAACTTAACTAAATAGAAAGTAAAAATAGATTAATAATATAGAATAAAAAGATTAGAGTACTATAAAATATAATTATAGAAGTTATTTAGCGGTATTATAATCTACTAATAAATAGATATTAGAGAATTAAAAAAATAATTGAATTTATTAACAAAATATTCTTTTTTTCTTATATTTAAAAAAAGGTAGAAAACTATATCCAAAATTATAATAAATATAACTAAAATAAAATATTATATTATAAATTCTTTAAAAAAATATAAATACTAGAAATACTAAAAAAATTATAAAAAAGTATTATTATTAACTTTATTTAAAGATTACTATAATCTAAAAATCTAATAATAAAAATTTATTATATTAATACTATAATAATAGTTAATTAACTTATAAAATATATTATATTTAAATCAATATTAAAGGATATAATAGTAGAATAATATATAAAATTTATATTATAAAAAATTTTTATCTAAACTGGATTACCAAATAAAATAATCTTAGATTAAGATAAACTGTTTATATTTAAATATTAATAAATAATTATAAAAGTATGCAGAATTAATTATAAATTATTAATTATAAACTATTAGCAGACTAATAGATAATCTAAAAGAATGATTTAAATAGTTAAACAATACTTTTAATATTATTTAGATTAAGAATAAGATAATTAGATAGAATTATTATTAATAGCGCAATATATAATAAATAATATTAAAAACATTATTATAAAATAAGTTCTATATTTTATAAATTTTAGATAATATCTAAAAATAATATAGTCTAAAGTACTATAAGAAGGATTATTAAAGATTATAATAATATAAGCTAAAAAACTGTAGGTACTCTATTAGATAATTTTAAAAAATATTAAGTAGATAGAAAATTAAATAAAAATCTACTATAATAGAAAATATAAGAATATATTAATTTTTAAAAAAAAAAAGAAAGTCTACTTACTATAATAAACTATTAAATAGAAAAAATTTAATATTCCTATAAAGAGATTAAATAATAAATTTAATATAGTTAAATATAGATTTTTTAGAATTTAAAAGAAATTTATTAATAATAATTATAAACTTTAACTACTTATAAAAATAAAAATACACCTAATATTTCATATTTTATTATTAGAATTAACTAAAAATCTTAAAAATAGTAATAACAAAATAAGTAAAAATAAATACAAAGTTAAAAAAATCCTAAAAAAAAAATTAGTAAATAGAAGAATTTTTTATTTAATCAGCTAGAAAGGTTACAGATCTAAATATAATTTATAGAAATTAGTTAGATATTTAAATTATTTTAAAAAGATTTAAATATTTTATTAAAAAAGAATTCTAAGAAGACATAATTAAATTTATTATTAAAAAGATTAAAAAAGTTATAAATAGCAGTAATAATTAATTTATTTAATTTTTATTATTTTATTTTCTTCTTTTATTCTTTCTTTTTTTTTTTTTCTAATCATTTTAACTCTTTTATTTCTTTTATATCTCTTATTATGAAATCACTAGTACATTTTTAAAAAAAATCTTTTTATTTCTAAATGTAATAAAACTTTATAAAAAATTTAATAATCTAATCTTAAATAGTAATCTCTTATAACTATAATTAATTTTAAGCTATAATAAGCTAACACTACTTTTTATTTAAAAATAAAAACTCAGATTTAATATATTTTATATTACTTAATACTCTAATATACTTAATATAATAATTAAAACACTCTATTTTAATATAAATTTTATTTAAATAAACATAATAGATATAAGAAAGGATTATTTTAAAATCTTTTTATTTAATATAATAAGCTAGTTTATTTTTATAAATTTTTAAATTCTTAGTTAATATAATTAGACTATTACTATAAGTATAAAAAAGAATAAAGAATAATTATTTATCTATAAATATAGATAATACATAATTATTTATTATACTATTAAGACATTAGCTTTGAAAAAAAAGATTATTAAAAAAATAAATAACTTATAGCTAATTATATCTTTTATATTAATAACTACTAAGATTATACTATATATATAAGCTATATAGAAAGGATATATATAGAAGTTAATCTATTTAAGATTAATAAGATAGAGCACTTAATAGGCTAAGATAAGCTTATAGCAGGTGCTATAATATATTATATTAAGTGATATAATATAATAGAGTAGATATTATAATATATTATATTAGATAATATAATATAAGAATTATATAAAAATATTTATTTACTATTATATATCTAGTTTATTATATTTTATTCTCTTAAAAAAATAATATATTATTATTTATTTTTTAACATACTTTATAGTTTATTATTATAATAATATTTTACTTTTACCTTAAATTGTCTTACCAATATTCTCTATTCAACTTTGGTTAACAGAATATCCACCGCGATTCACATCTTAGTGACGAGTTGTTGAACCGTTTGACAGTAGCATTTTAAAGAATATTATTATAGTGTTTATTTTAAGTATTAATATCTATTTTTTTTTAAATAATAATTAAATAATTTTAAAATATTCTTTATAAATAGTAGTTTAAAGAATATTATTATAATATTTATTTTAAATATTAATATCTGTTTTTTTTTAAGTAATAGTTAAATAATTTTAAAATATTCTTTTTAAATAATAATTTAGAGAATATTACTATAGCATCCACTCTAAATATTAATATCGGCTCTTTTGTCAAGTAGTAGCTAAATAATCTTAAAATATTTCCTACTAGCAACAGCCTTGAGAGTATTGTTACCCTGACTATTAAGATCTGCTCCCTTTTTAATTAGTAGCTGAATAATCTTAAAATATCCTTTTTAAGCAGCAGCCTAGAGAGTATTATTTTATATTCTACTCTTAGCATTAACATCTATTTTATTATTAAATAGTAACTTAATAATATCTAAATATCTTTTATAAGTAATAATCTAAATAATATTACTATATTTTTTATATTTAATATTAATATCTATTTCTTTTTTAAATAGTAGTTAAATAATTTTTAAATATCTTCTTTAGATAGTAATGTAGAGAGTATTATTATATTTTTTAGTTTAAATATTAATATCTATCTCTTTTTTAAATAGTAATAAAATAATTTTTAAATATTTTTTAATAATAGTAGTCTAGAGAGCATTTTTATAAAATTTATTTTAAATATTAACGTCTACTTTTTTTTTAAATAATAAGTAAATAATTTTTAAATATCTTTTTTATATAATAGCCTGAAGAGTATTACTATATTTTTTATTTTAAATATTAATATCTACTTTATTTTTAAGTAAGAATTAAATAATTTTAAAATATCTTCTTTTAGTAATAATATAAAGAGTATTACTATAACGTCTATTTTAAGTATTAATATCTACTCCTTTCTAGAGTAGTAACTAAATAATCTTAAGGTATTTCTATTTATAAATTTATTTTAATATAGTAGTTTCTGACCTATTAATTTAATTAATTATATCTATTTTATTTATATTAATCTGATACAGTATATTCTAATAGCTATTAAATATAGTTAAATATAATATTTTTATTTTTAGATTATTATAATATAGTATTACTATATTTTAAAATTTAAAAAACTATAAATAAAATTATTTAATATTAATATTATATAGCTTTTATATTAAGTTTATTATTTTATTTTTTAGGGATTATATATCTCGAAAATAATTAGTTTAGTTTTCTATTAAATAATTTAGTAAGTTCTATATAGAATCTTTATTATTATTAACTAAATTATTTATAAGAAGATATTTAATGTATATTTTAGTTATTTATATTTTAGTTTTACGCTATTTAAAATGTTAGTGAATATTAGCGGATCTATCATCTTTATTAATAAGAAACTCTCTTACAGTCTGATAAATAAGATAAATTTTGAATTTTTTAATGAAAATAAATAGCCTACAGAGTTGTTATATTTTTTTATTTAGTTTAGTAGAGTTTAAGCCGGCTTTTATTACTATTTCTATATCTAGATTCGTTACTATTTTTAAAGCTATTACTATCTCTTAAATAGTTAATAAATATTATATGCTAATGATGATTCGTAGAATAGTTTCTATTTTAGGTTTTTAGTTAGAAAAAACTTGATTAAGTATTTTTTTATATACTTTAAAGATATTTTTTAAAAGTGGAAGAATGGTTTCACGTTCTAGCCAAAGATTATTTTTTAATATTATTTTGATATTGTTGATTGCTAAATACAACTAAAAATATATGCGATACTTTATTTTGTATAATTCTTTTTTGAACTGCTCCTGCGTGTCAATATGTAGACTTAGATCCTTTCTAAGCTTAGTTACTCTGACTTTTATTATTAGATTAATCTTTTTATAAATTTAATTATTCTTTTTTTTACCACGGAGATAGATCTGCGAAAAACTCTCAGTTACTAGCCGAAAGCGATCTTGAATTTTATTATATAGTTAACTTGTTATAAGAAACTTTAACTAGTTTCTTTAACTAGTTAGATGTCGGTTATAAAAGTCATAGAGATTTTTAATTAAGAGTTTCTAATTGTGATTATAATACTTATCAAAAGCGTTGAATATATAGATAGTATTCTTAAATATTGGATTGGACATAGCTATTATTAGAATGTGTTATATGTCACTCATTTTATGCTAAATCTTCTCTTTATTTTTTTTCTAAAATAATAACGCGTGTTGTAATAACTGTGGTTGTAAACTGAACAGCTAATAAAATATAGTATATAATGTAGTAGTAAGATTATTCTGCTCATCATTATCTTTAAAAAAGAAATATAAAATAGAGGTGTTTGGGTCTGAGGCTGTAAACATATTATTAATTAGAGATTTGGCGAGTACGGATTTACCGTATTCTGGGTTGGCCGAGATCTATAAGAGATTACTGCTTGTGGCGTTCCACCAGTGCAGGTACTTGCGGCTTTTCAGTACCTATTGGCACGTCCCATCAACGCGGTTCGGATTGATGTTTTTGAACTCTTCATACGTCGACGTCTTGAACGCTTGATGACATCGACGCTAGTCTTCGGTTAGATATCGCATGACTTGCAGGCGTAATACTAGGATAATCCAACGACTTCACATTAGCTATTTGATAACACAGTGCGTTATGGCCCCGACATTCTCTGGTCTAGTGACATACACTGCTTGATCGGAGATAGCTGTGTAAGACCTTGCCCAGGGATCACCAGTAGCAGCTCTTTCGCATAGGCCGCGGCCATTGCGGCAGCATATGGCTGCCACACCTTGTTTTTATGGGAGTCAGCGTAATCACAGATCCCTCGAATGACAAGGCACGGAAATGAATCCATCAGTCCTGAGATGATGATCAGTCGTGGTGGCCCACGATGTGAACAATTAGACTCACCAGCAGCTTCCATCTCGAAACATAGAATGTTCTCCTTCAATGCCCACTGGTCTCTAAGGATGGCATCCTTCATCACTTGGTCTGCAGACCCGATAGTCCCATAATGAATCTTGGGAGACGTATCAGACCGACCGTTTCTTTTAACGATATTGGCATTATTGAGCCCACAACAATCCCTACATGTCTTTCTTCCTTCAACGTGACGAACGTCTGACCGAAAGAGACGGTCTTTTTCCCGACCGGGGTATTGAAAACGCGTCATGGCTGGGTTGTCTTCAAGCATTTTTGATAACAACTCAGGAATTTTGTGGTGTCCTCGGATATGATTGGCCTGAAGCTGAGCGACTGCATTTAGAACGATATGCGGGGGTTTATTCAGCTTCCCCCCAGTATGAACAAATCCCCCCCCCTGCAATGACTTCCCAAAATCATACTGCACGACCGCTTCCGTAGACTTGGTGTGTAGACTGACTACGATATCACCCAGCCTGATATCTGGTACTTCCTCCATCTCCTCTTCCCCCTCATCAAAATCGTCGTCCAAATTTTCGTCGGCTATACCTTGTTCCGGATTATAGCGACGTGGTACGCCAGCACCGATTCCTACCATCAGGCCGAATCGGATCGATGGAAAGCTGCGGATCATGTCTGTGGCGACCGTAGCAGCCGATACTTTGCCCGTTGTTTCCGCGGGCAGGCAAGCTATCACCACGTTGTGATCACCGATCCTGCCAAGGAGATATGAGTTCGCGTCTTGCGGATCGGCCGCCGGCAGCACTGGATGTTCTTCATCTAGCATTGCTGCGGCAGCCACGAGCTCAGTCTTCGGCAAAGCGCATACCCATCCAACACTATAATCTTCGTGAGAGTATTTTTCGCCAGCCATATTTTGCGTAGAATTAAGTAATTAATCGATAAAAGGAACTCAATTATGAAGGTAACTGAGTATGCTGTGACATTAAGCTTACCATCCCTTCTAACATTTGTCTATCCCGTGATTATCTCTGACGTTCTCATGAGTCGTATAAACGTAGTGTTGGCAGTTCTAGGCACATGCATACTAATCAATTGGAAACCCGCGAGTCAAATCTGTAAGCAGACTGAAAAGGCCGAAGTTAGAAAATATCAGCTTGACAAAGAGAACTGGGATTTCAATTGTCTGGATATTCCTTACAATTCTCCGATGTAATGGTGACATAGTACACTTTAGCCCTCAGCTTGGACGGACCTATGCATTCTTCCATTCGTCTGTATCAATATCGAGTGCCGGATATCAGTCTTGTATCTAACGGAGCTTCTTATCACTATGATTGATACTGGATATATCGGGAGCATTTCTATTGGTGACCGAATCACAATTATTTATTGTTGTCAATCGTAATTTAACAATATGCGCTCATCTGTAACTTTTTCCGTTTTCGGTGCCCTTGACCATGTGATGACTTATGACAAGTCACGCGCCATATACATATGAGCATCTTGTGGGTGACATTTCCGTTTGCAGTACTCAATCTTCTACCACGTGAGCTTCAACAGCTCACATAACGGAAATACTTACAGATGAGCGCATATTATGCGTCACTTTATGCGAATAGTTCATGATGTGACGAGTCTCTTATAGCTCGCATAATGCAGATCTGCAGTAGTAACGCTCTCGACTCATCAAGCATAGCTAATGATTGTAAAGTTAAAGTCAGTAGGATCATCAAATAACACATGCTCCCATTTACTTACGACAGATATCCGCAACTAAGCTCTCTTGGGAGACACTTTTTGGAACATAAGACAGCAACTCTTTCATGTAAGCTGCTGCCACCAGCGAAGCGTAACCTTCCCATTGTTTATTCTTATGCGAGTCGGTATAATTACATATAGCACGGATTACAAGACGTGGAAGTCCGCCATCAGGCCTGCTGCTTCCATTTCGAAACATAATGCACCGGTTTCATTGCGGATTGCCACCCTCAGTCTTTCCATCTTCGATCAGAGAGTATTCCGGGATGCAATCGTTCTATAATGGGTATGTGGATCACCGTCTTCGCGAGTGACACTATCCTCTTCTCATTCCACTGGACACCTAATCACAGGATGTACTGTCAAGGTGTCCATGCTTTATTTTGAAAAGCTGGTCTGATTTGACATTTGGACGGCTGAGGGTTTTCTGTGTCTGTTTATTCCGTCCAATAGCTTCTTGAAGGTAATAAGGATATTGAAGATTATCATACAATTCAGCTGCTCTCATTTGAGCTAGAGCATTTAGTGAGGATTTTGGCGGGCTATTTAAGGATCTAACGCGTTGAATTTTTTCGTCATTGCCGATTTTACCAAAGTTGTGTTGAATAACGCCGCTATGAGAGCCTTCGGGCCGACTGACTATAATATTACTCAGACGAATATTGTGCTCTGCTGAAGGAGCTTCTCTGCTAATGTCTACCATTAAGTCGATGCGAAGTGAGTCACAAAACGTTCGCATCATATTGTTGGCCACTATAGTACTGTAGCTGAAGTGCTCCTGTATTGTCTATCTGACAGACAGGTAATCACAATATAGTGCCGATCGATCCGGTCTAAGGTGTATGTGTTGGTGTTATATTCTTTTTGCTCTTGAAGGATACCGAAATTCTTATCTAGCATCTGGATTGCAGCGGCTACTTTGATGGGAAGGGGGTATATCTAGCCGATCTGGAACTGCTTTTTGGACGGAGTCTCTATTTTTAGTTTTTATCGGATTGTAAGGATGTATTAGGGAAGCGATGAATAAGAACTAAGATTAATAGTATAGAAAATTCTTTCCCTGTTCAAGTTGTTGCGACGGGAAGTTTTAATTTTAAGTTGTGCAGGGTGTCAGAATCAGCGGTTTCCCCAGGACGGACGTAGAAGCTTCATGGGCCAAGATGAGATTCTGTTCATGTGACACCTAGTGAATGTTGACTAGATTTTGGAAAATCGTCAAAATTTTATTACATGAAAAATCTGGGTACCTATGAATTTGATCTCTCCCTAGCTGCTTTAACTGAAAACAACTGCGGATAAAAAAATTTACTACGTATGCGGTGACATGTGAATTACATTGAATGTTGTAAGAATTGTGGGCCTTTTACATTGGCAGCGAATCACACACTAGGGTCATTTACACAATGCTGATGTTTATCACTAGTAACGCGTCTCATGATAAGAGAGATGCCAAACCATGGACCTGGTATTCCCTAGAAGCCTATACTTTATCACAGAATGGACTTAAAAATGGCTGGGATTGTGATATACCCCGACCTCCTATTTCTTAGAGAGCTCTTCAAAGCTCACAACAGTCCCCAGTTGCTAGGAATTTCTGATTTATTCTCATCTTCCAGTGTGATGATTAACGGTGCCTGGAATTCACCCTACCAACATGAATTCGTTGACGAGACTTCTCGATAAACATTCTCGAGCTGTGAATGTTTCAAAATTGATCGGATTGGTTCTTGTGAGCATCGTATTCTACATGCTCATTATCCTTCTCTTTCTTAGTCCACAATCATACCATATTTCTTCTTTGGTGTACCCTGCCTCTGGCAGCCCTAGGCCTGCGACAGTTCTTGGTCTCCTTGATACTGTTCTTATCGGAGCAACATCGGCCCTCCTTACCATGTGCGTTGAACATTCTCTATGGTACAAGATCATGCCACGGGATCCGAAAAAGAGACTCAAAAGACCACTTACCGTGGCAGAGTCCCACCGCCTTGCACAATGGACCATGTCGGCTGCAGAACGTGTATCATATGCCTTCGAAGGAAAATACATTCTCTTGCGATTTGGAGGGTTGTTCCTCGTTGCCTGCTCCATCGTCAATGCTGTTCTTGTGAACGGAATCTCTCAGCATCCACGGCCCACTAGCACCGCAAGCCAGTCGGCCCAGGGAAACATGTGGGCTGGCTGGCTTGACATTGCGAATACGAAGGCGAACGACGCCTATAATGGCGGTAACTTCGCAGATATACCTGGCTCAGTAGCTGCATTATCTACTTTGAGCAATCTCAGGACTCCCCCATCGCACATATGCGCCAACCAGTCTTGTCATGTCGAAGCCAACTCGACTGCTCTTCAGGCAAACTGTGTCACCCACTCCCAAGTCCACCCTACAGCCTTGTTCAATGTGAGCAACTATGAAAACAAAACATACTGTAGCTCTTATAGCAATACCACCTGTGCCACACTCTCCATTGGAGCACCATATACCTATGTGAACTTTACTGGGGGGCCAACGACAGCTTGTAGCCTCAATCAGTCTGAGTCTTGCAATGGCGATTTCACCGTTATTTTTGGGGCGTTCGTCAATAACTCATGGGATAGTCCGGGGCCTTACTACTTGAACATAGTGGACTGCATCATTAGCTGGGGCAACGTGATCATCATCCAGAATGCAACAAATTCTCCCTTCACATCAAACGGAAGTTTTGTCCAAGATTCATCAATGAGACTGGACCCTTCAATGTCAGCGATGTCGAGGATCTACAATGACAACAACGGAATGAACTCGCCCTTCTATTTCACAGGGTCTACAGGTACAGGAGACCAGGCAGACTCACTCTATCGAAGTTTAGTCGGCACTTTGCTGGTAACGCAAAAAGCAAACACATCCGCCGAAGTCGTTGCACAAGCGATAGAAACTATCTTCAACAATGCAACACTTCTAGCATTTAGCCGTTCGCCTCTATCATCTGATCTGGCAATCACCACGACAGTGATTTTTTACATCTACGAGCCAAAATATCTGTGTATTCTGTTAGTACCGTTTCTGGCAACGATCCTCACGCTGTGGGGAAGAGTGCGTGTTAATGGGTCAAATACTATGGTCGGGTACGACCCAATCCAGATCGCTCGAATGGGTCCAGTGAGAGGCTTGCCCGTTCGTGTTTCTGGAGAAGCCAGAGTCGAAACGTATGAAAAATGGCTCGTCCAGGGAGTGGTAGAAACAACGGAAGATGAAACAGAAAAAACCATTTTCGAAGCTGCACCCCGTAGCAGCAGGACAGCACCAGTTGGCCATTAATATCTGTTTGAGTTGCAGATCTGTCAAGTTCTTCAATCATTAACCAAATGTTACAGTAATGTGACTGGCGATGATACATAAGATGTCTTCTACGGTGAATTTTATGAGGCAATTATCATGTTGCTCGTGAAAAGTTTACTTGTTCCCATTTAAGTTTGCTAAATTCAAGGTTTGTGTATTTGGTTTGAATGACCATATAAACTCAAAATTGATGAAGTACCATGTAACAGCTTCAAAAAGACTCTTAGGGTACAAAAGTTCCCTCGCCATGCATCTTGTAAATCTCGTGTCGAGAGGAGTTGCGCTTTATAAAGTAAATAACAGAAAATATAGCTGTAAGTTAGTGCGATATCTTCTGATTGTACTTAGATGATATTGGACAGCTTCGACAATCTGGGCATATCTCGTATAAACTCTCGGATTGATAGTGCTAGTAGTGGAGCCATTTGGTTTTGGCTCTATTATAGATGTCGATGAAGAGGATGATTAAAGTTGCATGAATCTGCCGGAGGATCTCTTGCTAGTGTGGATGTCCTCACGTGGAGTAAAATTGTATTATGAATACGCGAAGTCGTCACTTCTGAATCATGAAACATGGTATACGGTCTCGTTACCGAAACCTGAGACAGGGGCTCGGAATAATTCACGAATATGGCCTAGCGCAATCTTGGCTACAGGGGTAAAATAACAATCAAAGTGTGTAGAAGCGCGCACTAGTTTTGCAATCAAGTGTACAGAAAGCGTGTTTTTGACATGAAGTCGATTTTAGCTACTGCGCCTGGTGGAGACACAGCGGGAAGGTTCACAAATTCATGAAAATACAAGATCCATCCACCGCTCATTTCCTTATTCCACTCGCTCCGTGGCAAGCCGAAGTGGCGGATTATTTACAAAAATCGATCACTGTGAGGCGTGACTCAAACCGGATGCAATCTTGCTTAGGATCAAAACAATTTCACCATCGTGGGCTTCCACACGCAAAGAGCTGTCAATGGATGGTAGACAGATGGTAATAGGAATATTGTCTTTACTTTTCAGTGTGGCATAACAGTATTGACATAATGCTTTCTGCTGAATATTAGCTGGTTCTGTACCTCTTTTTTTTAGCTTATTTTACAAATTAGATGTATAAGTCCTTACTTTTTGCTTCTCTCAGCTGCTGGTCAAGGGTCTCGTATAAGTCTACTAGGAACTGTTGATATTCTTCGACCGAATAATGCGCATTCATGATGTGGGCTTGGTATGGAAGGATTGATTATAATCAATGCTTGCCTCCCGTCTACTGATATTGTAAGATTGGATGGAATATACACGATATACACTGTGGAAACTCTAACTGGTTGACTATGAACATGAATAGAATTGACAAGTTTGGCACTATAGAGCTCTAGTCTATATATAGATCTCTCTTGCGTCCCAGCAATATATATATTATCCGAGTGTCTGAGGTATTTTCTTAGAATCGTTTGGCGTTTGTTTATGCATGGCTTGTCGATTTCGTTCTCCTGGCGAATGTGAAATACGCAAGTATAACGCGATTGTAGATAACCGTTGTGTAACTTAAACAGATTCATGAGCGGTATACACCTAGTTTATCTATATTGCAATACTGCAAGCGCTACATTTTTCCCCTGGATGGGTATAGGCCTCGTGATCTTTGATAGCCATTCTCTAATAGCGGACGCACTAGTTGAAGTGTTCCTGCTGGAAACACTTGCCTGTGAGCCGGCGTCGGCACTGGGGACTTAGTCTATTAGCCGCTGCATCAGCTATGATAGATTGGAAGCTTACCAAGAAACCTGACACGTTGAGTGATTAATCTCTGTCATGATTTCTGTAAAGAACCGATTGTTGCGATCCATAATTCTGCAGCTTGTGGGGTGTTTGGTACAAGGAAGTGATATAAAAGTGATTGGAAGATAAAGACCGCGATTCATTATATAGAATCCTGCTTGAATGGTTGTGGGTAGGACCGTCCCCATATACCTACTACGGTCATTCCGGGAATAAGCAGCTGATGATACGTTCCGATCAAGTGGGACCAAGTTTCCGAAGTATAACCTCTATAAAGTGTTTTGATTGGCCATCATAGTTCAGATCAAACAAAGAAAATGAGGCTACATACTTGTCTCGTCGCCTAGGGTGGGGCGGAGGCGACGAGACAAGTAATGGGTTCGCTCGGAAATACTATTCAGGTCGTTTCAGTGGCTAGATCTCTACTCAAATAAGTTTGCGCCACTGAACATCATCTCATTGCGTTTACGTCTTTGTTTGTTCAACAACGCAACATGTCTGACTGGTCATTGTGGATCAGAGCAAACAAAGTAACCTAGCGTATCGATCGATTGAAAAAACCATGCAGGCTGATGTCAGTGGCTTAGGGTTAGGGTTATTACCAAACAGGTAATATCGCCCGCATAGTCATAGCTTATGTGTATGACTTGAAGAATGGATCCAGCGGCGACCAGACTGCGACTAGACCTCGCCATTTAGCTGCCCACCACCTCAGGTTAGGCATTGAAGCGAGTCGATTCCCCTTCATGCAATTGAGATCGAGGTACATTATGTTCGATTTAAAGGATAAAGAGTTATCAACTACCGCAATTTTCAATTTTCAAACAGAAGAGTTACCACTTCTATCAAGCGTGAAACAGCTTGTTACAGTGTATAGAGATGTGAAAACAAGAATTGAGCTTGCAATACATTGAAATAGATACGATCCAATTTGTGAAAGTAAATGAAAAGGGGACGTGTTGATCGTCCAGCAATTATAGGGATACTCTAAGGGATGGGATGTCAAAAATGGGCAGAGTTGATGATTTGTTCATAAATCCTATCTGATAATTCTCGTAGTTAAGAAACAATACCCTAAGTTGGGACCATCCTAAACCGAATGTGTATTTATGGCTGGGGTCTGTAGAGTTGTCTCCTGTGGCTATTGTAATGTATGTAGTGCCTGTCATATTACGCTGATATGGTATATAAGTTCCCGGAATCGTAAATGTACCGTTCCTAAGGCCAAAGGTGAAGTTAGGTAGGGTCGCATTGCATGGGTAGCGATACGTGCTGTCCGTTACTGACTAGGTAGTGTCGATATCTGTAAAGTACTAATCCAAGAGCCTTTATGGCCAAACAAGAGACTGTTCTTCGGTGGAAACCGCTGCGGACTACGTAGAAATCGGAGGATTATTCATACTGCCGGCTGATATTGCGGTGATATTAATGTTCTATGTAGGCTTATTATTATTCCGTTGTACCCACACAATGTTTGAGTTGTTTTTAATACTGTCTAGGCTTCCGAAGGTCCACGTGCTGTTCTTCTAGACGCGAAAGGAGTTAAGGGCGCATTTGCATTCTGATTATCATGAGAGAACTAGTTATTTATCCCGTATTAGAGATGCTTACCTATCACTTGATCTCGAATTACATCTATAAAGGAAGGTAAACCGGACGGCTGTTATGAATAATAGTTTAAACCGATTATACTACTAGCTCCTCCGAAAGGCGTAACCTGGTTACTGTTGAACTGGTAGAGCTGGCTAAATGGAATACTAGAATAAAGGGTGCCGCTAATATTGAAACTATCTGTTCCGCCTAGCGCCGTAGCCGTGATGTCGCCATTTAACGCTTGCACATAAGCGTCATTAATAGTAGAGTTATGCATATACGCCTATGAGCTTGATTCACTGCTGTTGAATTGAAGCTCGCCACCGATCACCGGCTGTTCCTGGGTGGATTGCACCATCACTCCATTAAAAGTAGTATTAAAACGGACATTAATAATTTGTTTAGGAGTGTTTATTTTAATTATACTAATCAGACTTTTTGAATTAGTTCTCAACTTGCTCCATTTTTAAATTTAAGATGGTAGTATACTCTTCATCTCTAATCGTAACAGGAACGCTGGAACCGGGGTTTGTGATAGAGAATATAGTCGCAGAGTATACATAGTTTGACCGCTATACAAGCACTCGATAACTATAGTGGTGTTGATGAGTTATATCGGCACGAACCAGAGATTGAGTCGCAAGAAAGAAAATTTCAATAAGAACCGGGATATGAAGCATTATTGCTCTATTTTAAGAACTTATTAATAAAAAATTGAAAGGGTGTAGCCTAGGGGTAGCAGTTTTTTTTTATACACTACACGAGATTAGATCTGGCAAGATTTTCTTTTTATAGAAAGATTAAACGATTTAAATCTACGGTTATACGGAGTACTATTGTTTCAAGTATAGTAATGAGTCATCTAGCTAGGCTCCAGGGGAAAGTGGCGAAATCAAGGAACACGATAGATGGAATTCTAAGCATCCTTGAACCTAGTGCTGGGTGACAGCTTCCGGACATTCTGCACGAACTTGAAGATACACAATTTATCTAGGATCTGAATGTAACAAATTGTTTCTTTATATTGCTGTATAGAAATGCATTTATCATCTCTAAATACCCAAGAAAAATAGCACATCGAATTTGCTTTCGGGTGAATTATACGTGGATTAGCTTACTGGAGAGTAATCTTTACTTTATTGCACAAAAATTCTCACTGGTTTCTATTCCTCATGGATTTGCTCTAATCAAGCACAATATGTTTAGCCTCAAAGAGATAGCATGGCACCCTTAGCTGGAGTCTTCCCACACGTGATACCTATATCCACTAGAAAGTCGCAAAACCTTCGTAGCAAAGTTATATCCCTTCTTAGAACCTGAATAAGTAGTGTCTTCTTGGCACTGATGCTATAGAGAAGAATTCTTCCTAGGGTTGCCCGGCGTTTAATCTGTAGCTGTAATTGGTTTAAAGATGCTATCGATTGCTAGTGAAAGTGGTAGCGGCGAATACTCTGTCGTAGTGTCTTTCTAGACTTTTGCAAAATATACTATTGATTCCATGGCGAGTCATTTTGGACATGATTCAGATTCAGGGATCGCTTCCGTGACTTGGTGCGGATGAAGAATAGGCAGTTTTCATGATTGCTTGAGGACATTGTAGATTACGCACCCACAGTGTTTCCGTGGAGCAACACCTTCAACTGAATGGATCTAGGCTATTGTTCGATTTGAGGCTCGACACCTATCTACTAGGATATCGACACCCACGGAATCATTAGCCAATATATGTCATGTGGTGAACTTGCCAATTAGCTCCCGCAAGCGGAAATGTTTCGAATAGCCACTACTGTGTATACTTCTGATTTAGAAAAATTGAAAACTTAACAAGGCATGACAAAACTTCACTGGCATGTCAATTCCAGGAAGTTCGGTCTATTAATGCAAGATTGGTAACGATTTGTTCCAAATATTTATAATCAGAACAATAATCTATTACTGAATTGTTATACGGACATAGGCATATACATTTCGTATCCGATATAAGCACAAAATATTCCTCTACATACAAAAGTCCGCTAACCCAGCCAACCCAAAAAAAAACATTGTGGTTGCTGCGAGGTTCTTAAGCATATGCTGTTAATAAGAGGAAAACAAGCGTCAAGCCATTGTTCTGAATGGCAGCTCATGACTGCTGACACGGCGTCTTGAGGCTGGTAAAGAGCACGTCCACGTTTTCGGTCCGTCAATCGCCGGAAAAAAAAAAAAATGGAAAGCCCATGCCGTTCTACTAAGTCTGGAACATGATGAACATGATAGATCGAGTGCACCTCGGATGTTTGCACAACAGGTCCATGTCTGAATTGTCATAGTATGAGCTGACGGCGAGTTACTATTGGTGCTGTTCTGGCGACCTGACTTCCGTGCCACCAGCTGAAATCCTGATTCGTGAAGGCTGCTTATATCGAACTTGAATTTCAGCATCCCAGGATGCTGAAATCCGGATCGTACGGCTATATAGGGCCGTCTGTCTGCACATCTTCATTCTCTTCCCTTTATTCCTCCAAGATAGAAAAAAGCAGTCAAGAGTCTGCGACCAGCTAAACGTCGTCGAAGAGTTCCAAATAAAGCTTCATCTGCTTCTCAAGCACCTAGGCATTCATTCTCCGAGTTTCCATCTGCTAAACTGCCAGAGTCACTGCCGGAAAATTCAAGCGCGGAGATTGAGTGAATCCCTATCCAAGGCATTTTTCGAGTAGAATGTATTGGACCGGAGATCAAATATTGCGTGGAGTTTTCACAGACAGATGTTTTGTCACCAGTTGCGGCCATATCAGCAGACAGGCCATCCCACGGCGGAAGCTTGGGTGGGAAAAGATCGAGGCTTTGTTTGCACAACGATTCCCATTTCGGAGGACATCGTGTCTGGCGGCGCGCTATTGTAAATTGCAGCCGTTGTCGAAAAGCGGTAGAAAGGGTCGGATCAAGTCTAAATTAAAGACGTCGTCGAAAAGAGGGGGAAATGGACGGATCAAAAGCCGTGCAGAACCACTATTTGGTGGTAATATTGGCGCGTTATCGTAGATTGATATAAGCAGTAGCCACGCATTTTGCCTGTGAACAAGCCACATATTCCACCTTATTCCTGGCAGGAAATGACATACAGACGGAAGAATGCGTCTGATATCCCGTAATTCGGCGAGGTTGAGTATAATATGTTCGATCTCGTAGGGGAACTGGTCACTTCAAGACATGTATTACGCACCTACAATTCAGCAAATCAACTTCTTACCAAGGCTCACTATAGCCTTCATTGTTTACCCCTCATGATAGGTCGAAAACCACCACGCCACAATGCTGACGTAAAACCCTGCTTAGGAACAAAATGTAATCAGACATACAGTCCTCCATACAATAACTTGGAGTTCTGTAATGTAACCATTATATCGTGAATTCCTTCATAAGCAGCACCCTGTAGAGCGTTCCCATAGAATCCACCCTGAGCATTGACATCCCCTCCCTTTTTAACTAATAGCTGAATGTCTCAAATGCTCTGATTCAGCAGCAGCCTGGAGAGCATTGCCATAGTCTCCACCTTGAGTATTGATATCCGGTCCTTTCTCAAGCAACAGCTGAGCAATATCTAGATATCCTTCAGCAGCAGCAGCCTGGAGAGCGTTGCCATAGCCTCCACACTGAGCATTGATATCTGCTCCCTTCTCAATCAGTTGCTGAACGACCTCAAGATGTCCCCCTCGAGCAGCAGCTTGGAGAGCAGTACCAAACATCCCACTCTGAGCATTTACATCTGCTCCCTTCTCAATCGGTTGCTGAACAATGTCAGGATGTCCTCCAGTGGTATAGAAATCCTCCCTAGGGTTGCCCGGCGTCGATTCCGTGGCTGTAATCGGTTCAAAGATGCAGTTGATTGCCAGGGAAGCAGTAGCGGCGAATACTCTGCCGTACAATGGCAGCCACTGTAAGCAGATGGAGGAATGATAACACTAGTCTTCATGAGTAACGCTAACTTATTACCCAAAGGTTGTCTAATTGGAGCTCTGCAATATCTCTATAATACCGCAATGTCCTCCTTCCGTAGCAGCCTGGAGGGTATTGCCATATTCTCCACCCTGGGCATGAATATCCGCTCCTTTTTCAAATAGTAACTGAACGATCTCTAGATATCCTTTTCCAGCAGTAGCCTGGAGAGTGTTACAATAATATCCTCTCTGACTATTAATATCTGCTCTTTTTTCAAGTAGTAGGTAAACAATTTCTAGATATCCTCCAGCAGTAATGTAGAGAGCATTGATAGCTTCCAATCAAAGATTAATATCAACTCCTTTTTTCAAATAGTAACCGAACAATCTTTAGATACCCTTTTTTAGCAGCAGCCTGGAGAGCATTGCCATATTTTTTATTTTGAGTATTGATATTAGCTCCCTGCTCTAATAGTTGCTGCACAATATCAATATGTCTTCTAGCAGCAGCAGCCTAGAGAGTATTATCATAACGTCCACTTTAAATATTGATGTCCGTTTCTTTTCTAAGTAACTGCTGAATGATATCAGTATATTCTTTTACAGTAGCATCCTAGAGAGCATTACTGTATTTTTTATTCTAAATATTGATATATACTCTGTTCTTTAGTAGTATCTAAATAATCTTTAAATATCCTTTTTTAGTAGTAATAAAAAGAGCATTACTATATTCTATATCCTGAGTATTGATATTCGCTCTCTTTCTGAGTAGTATCTGAACAATCTTTAGATGTCCTTTTCTAGTAGTATTATAGAGAGTACTGTTATAGTATCTACTCTGAGTATTAATATCCGCTTTATTTTTAAGTAGTATTAGAATAATATTTAGATTTCTTTTTCTAGTAGTATTGTGGAGAGTATTATTATAGTATTTAATCTAAGAATTAATATCTGCTTTTTTTTAAGTAGTAATTTAATAATCTTAAAATATCTCTGTTTATAAGCTAATTATAATATAGTTTATTTTAAATTATTTATCTAATTAATTCTATCTATATTATTAATATTTATTTAATATAATATTTTTAGATAGCTATTGAACGCAATTAAATATAATACTATTAATTTAGAATTCTAATAATATAATTTTATTATATTTTAGAATCTAAAAAACTACAAGTAAAATTATTTAATATTAATATTATATAATCTTTATATTAAGTTTATTATTTTATTTTTTAAGAATTATATATCTTAAAAATAATTAATCTAATTTTTAATAAAATAATTAAATAAGCTTTATATAGACTTTTTATTATTACTAACTAGATTATTTATAAGAAGGTAGTTAATATATATTTTAGTTATTTATATCTCTATTTTATACTGGTTAAAATATTAATATATATTGTTTGATCTATTATATTTATTAATAAAAAACTCTTTTACTGTTTAGTAAATAAGATAAAATTTTGAATCTTTTATAAAAATGAATAATTTATAGAGTTGTTTTATCTTTTTATCTAATCTTTTAGGATTTAGGCCGGCCTGTCCGAGAGGAAGCCGCCAATGTACGTACATTGAGCCCAAATCAGAGATAATACCTGTCGCAGCTAGCTGAATTCAGAGGAAATCGACTCTAAATTAGAACTCTAAATTAAATTATATATTACGTGTTATATCTAATTAATAAATAATCTAAATATATCTTATAATTATTTATATTATTTTTTAATCTTTAAATATCTATCTTATAATCTCTTTACTAATTATATTATTATAATTATCTAATTCTAAGGTTATTCTAGACTAGTATATTTATAGATTAGTATTTTATAATAAAGATTATATAGAACTCTATTTTACTATAGATAAAAGAAGATAAAACTAGTAAATTATTTACACTTTATAATTATTATAATATTTTTTAATATCTATCTAAGTATAAAGTACTTTTTTATTATAAATATTATAGTACTATTTACTCTCTTTAATATTATATATAAAGATAGTATATAAATACTATATATAATTTAAAAATAATAATTATAGCCCTTTCTAGATTAAAATTATTATATTTTAGTTAAGTTCTTTTTTTTAATTATATAATAAATCTTTTATAGCTTTAAAAAAACTACTAGATATATTTCTTTATATTAATAATAATACTTAGAACTATTACTATATTAATATCTATTCTACTAGTATTATATAGTATTATAATTAGATCTATTACTAGTAAATTATCCTAGAGGATTAGATATATTAGACTTAAATAAAAATATAGATCTTCTTCTAAGAGAAAGAGTTCTATTGATATTTTATTATATAGATTTTAAAGCTATTCTTAGTCTAAACCAGTCTCCTATAAAAAGCATAAAATAATATTATTATAATCTAATAGTGATAGAAAAAGATATAAAATTAGTATTAATAGTCTTTAGAAATTATAGATAAAAAAATTATAAAGATAGACTATACTAGATAATTCTAATAGACTAAATAGCCTAAATATCTAGTAAGCTATAATTTATAGCGATTAGCATATATAAACTGAATATTAGATTAAGATAAGATAGGTTTGTAATAAATAGTAAAAGTAATCTAATTAATAGTTAAATAAAATATAATAAAACTATCCACCTTAGCCTATAAAATATATTAATAGTTAAAGAGTATATAGTAATATAAAATTACTATATACTCTATAATATAACTACAAAATTTAAAAAATTAGAATTAATATATTCTATATATATAATAATTTATATATTATTATTTATATATTATTACTATTAAGTAAAAGACTAACTATTAAAGCTAAGATATAAAGGATAACACAAATAAGAAATATAAGGATAAAAATACTAAATAAAATAAGATAAAATGTTTATAATAAAAAATTTATAATTTTTATATCTAGTATAAACCTCAGTAAAATCTTTTTTATATAGTTTAATAGTCCTTATAGTATTATAATTATATAAATTAGATTATAATTATAATCTAGCTTTTAAAGACTTTATCTTTTAGACTATAAGTAATTAACTATTTAATAGCTTTATTATTTACTTTTTAACTATATTAGAAATTAATATAGATCACTAATAACTTTATTATATTAAAGATTTTTTATATATATTAGCTAGTGTTATATACTATATTTATATTCTTAAAATAAAAGTATTACTTCTCTTTAATCAATAATCTAATTAAAAGACTCTAGAATAAAAAGATTTTTTAAAAAAATATTAATAATTCTTTACAAACAGATTTTATAATATAATAAATACAATACTAAGCCTGCTTATATATAGAAAAGCTATTATACTAAATATAAGCAATAAAGATCTTATATACTAATCTCTAGACTAAATATCTTTTACTCTTTATAAACAGCAATTAATAATTTTACAATAAAAATAAATGATATATAGAGTAGTAGAGAAGATAGAATAATAATTATAAAAAAAGATAATATAAACTAATATAATAGATTAACTAATAATTCTATTAAATATAATTATTAATAATATAATCTTTACATAGTATAGAATCTTTTTTATAAGTAAATCTAATAATAGTCTATTTAAAGAGCTAGAATATATAATTTATTAAATATAAAAAAGCCTAAATAAACACTAAATATAATAAAATAACTAGTAGAATATTTAACTAGTGCGTTAATATCTCTATTAGATTAATACCTTTCTAAAGATACTACTATTCAGTATATATATCATCACTAGATAGTCTATATAGAGAACTAAAATAATATTAGCCTGATTTCAGAATAGATTTCTTCAGAATTATAATCTCTATATAATTAATAGCTAAGTAATATTAATTACTTAATATCACAAGTCCTAGTTCTAATTTAATATCCTAAAAGTAATTTTATACTTTCTATTATAGCAAGTTAGTTAGTTTCTAATAGTTTATCTTAGATATATACAGCTATTCTAGGAATATTTTTTTATCAAAATTAAAAGTAATAGATAAAGTAACTATATTTAAAGCAGTCTCTATAAACCTTAAAAGACTAAGTAATTAACTAAAATTATTATTTAAAAAATTACTAATTATCTTAATAAATAGTTAATTATATTAAATTACTAGTATACTACTATTAACATTAGCTATATATTTATTAAAGCAACTTTTATATCTAGATTTTAAAATAAAATCGATAAGATTAATAAATTAAAAATAAAGATAAAAGATAGATTTAAAATTAATATAGAATATATAAAAAAGATTAAAATATAATAATATAAAGTCTTTAATAATATTATAAAATATCTTAATATATAATTAATAAAAATCTTTTATTTTCTAAGTAAGATATAGTACTAATTCTTAAAATTAATTAACAGCAAGAAGAAGAAATAAAAATACTTTACTAGATTCTATATAGAATAGAAGCATTTCTATAAAAATAAAGTAAAGAAAATCCACTCTATCCAGCGACTCTATAAACCTAGACCTACTGTATTAGCACTACTCTTAATTAATATAAATAACAAGGCAATATAATAGATAATATAAAAGATACTAAGATAAATAATAATATTATTTTAATCCTAAGAGTAAAAAGAGACCATAACAACGATTCTAACCAGATAGACTTTTCTAATAATAATCTTATCTATTAATAGCAATAAAAGTCTTCTCTTTATAAATTCTATCTATTTAGATAATACTAGAATAACTATTATTATAATTCTCTTTTATATACTAGTAGATAATCTACTATAATAGCTATTGTAAACAGACATTAACTATTTTAAATAGAAATATAATAAGATAAATATAGCTAGCATTATAATTATAAATATTAATATTATAGAAAACTAATAATTTTTAGATTATATATTATTATTAATCTAATAATAATATCTTTACTAAATAGTAATTAATAAATATTATCTTATTTTTATTTATAATAACTACTAGCCTAAACTAGCTTATTTTAAATAATTCTAATCTTTTTACTATCTAATAGTTTTATTTATTATTATACTGCTATCTATACTTAAAATTAATTTAAATAAAAATCTTTTAATACTTTTTATATAATATATCTAGATAGTTATAGTTTATAAAAATATCTACTATACTATTTACTAATATCTATTAAGATAGAATATAGCAATAATAGTAGTCTTATTAATCTAGTAGTAAATACAGCAACTTTAAAGCTAATAAGATATTATATACTATTAGACCTATATAATATATAAAATACTAGTTAATAATTTTAACTATTTTTTTTACTATACTAAATATACTAAAAAAACAGCTTAGCTAAAATAATAACTTAATAAAGAAGGATTTATTATTATAATATTAACTTTTAGTATTAAGATAGATTATTTAAATATTATAATAGTAATTCATATAAGTCTATTATATAGAATAATTAATTTTATTTAGAAATTTAAGTAGACTAGATAACAGAGATAGATAGTTAATTCTATTATAGTTATAAATATTAAAGAAGTCTTTATTATTAGTAGTTAGACCTATAATCTAAATTAAGATATAATAATAACATTTTTTAAGACATATAAGTACCGTTATAGAGTAATAAATTAATATATTAATAGAAATAAGATATTATATATAGATAGAGACCTAATTAGATATAATCAATATAAAGATAGGACAGTCGACTAATAATAGTTCTAAATAGAAACTAGATATTAGTAATAAATAATACAAAAAGTCCTATAAAAATTAGCTAATAAATATCTAACTTATTGTCAGAAGAATCGATAACTCACAGCCAATAAATGTGATAGCGGGACGCTATTATATAAGCTACAGGAACACAACGTATTAATAAGTATAGATTGGCTTAATTATTGTGATATGCAGAATGTCTATGTATTTATTATTAATATGTAACTATAGTTTTAGGACTAGAGACTTAGGGATAGTATTTTAAGTTGCTAGATATAAAATAATGACTATATAATTAGCAGTGATGTAGGATATCTATTCTTTATTCTATACAGATATAAGATAGCTATATTAAGGTATAAAGTATAAGAATATACATGATTGATATAGTAAATATAATAAGACTATATTTAGATAAATATAGGAAATATAGCAAAGCTATAATTGCTATATTAAGAATTAATTATATAAAGATACTTTTTTATTATTATATATTTAGTCTACTGTATTTTATTTTTATACTATAATAATATATTATTATTATTTTTTAATATACTTTACAGCTTATTATTATAATAATATTTTATTTATATTTTTAGATTGCCTTACTATATTCTTTATTTAACTTTAATTAATAAAATATCTACTGCGATTTATATCTTAGTGACGAGTTATTAAACTATTTAATAATAAAATATCTTTATAATATAAAGTGTAAGAATTAGGTAAGTAATTAACTTTAATTAATATAGTAAGAAATACTTTAACACTAGCTTTAATTACTAGTGATATCTTTAGATCTACTATAACTATCTAGTAATAGTTATAGCAAGTAATAAAATAGATTATAGTATTTAAAGTCTAAGTAGCTTTTAGACTATAAAAATTTTAATTTAAAATTAAAAAGGTTGAATTTTTTTTAGATATATTAAGAATCCTTAATTAATTCTTTATATAAATAAGTATCTACTTTTTAATTAATATTTTAAATATTAAAAGCGAAGTTAATAAGATATTAATTACTTCTAGTTTTTTTATTAGAGATATAATACAATGATTCACACTTTATATTAAAAATTAGTTAGAAGAGTAAGGATGAGTTAATCTAGAAATTATTCTATTATTTAGTAGTTATAACTATTTTAAAAGTAAGCTTAAGTAACTTTATAGAATTATTAATAAAAAGCTTATTATAATCTATAAGATACAGAATATTAAATAAATTTAATCTATAGAAGAATATATTTCTAAGTATTTATAAGTATCTAATAGTTTTAAGTATAATAATTAGAGATATTAAGACTAGTTTTATTAAAAATTTAAAGAAAGTATTAAAGATATAATTACTATAATAAATCCTAAATCTAAAATTTTTTAAGAAATAATAAAAGTAATATTATGTATTAATCTTTAGCAATTTAATTATTAAATAAAAAAAAAAAGTAGATAATATTTTAGTAAATATTATTAAGCAAATATAATATAATAATAAAAATCTTAGTATGATAAAGATAGAGATATTAAAATATAACTAAATGCTATAATTAGTAAAAAAGAGATAGTATAGTATAAAAAGAATAAAATATACTATAAATATAGGTAAAAGAGATATTATTTATAATAGTATTGCTAAGGATAAAAGAATTAAAATAATAATATTAGTTTTTAGAAAATAAACACTATGTATTAGCAAATTACAGCTATATATTAAATTATTATTATTTTAAATAAAAGTGATAATGAATAAGAAAAATAGATTAATAAAGTTAAAGACTTCTAAAAATTATAACTAAAAAAAGAATTTTATAAAGTATTCTAAGAATATAGAAATAATAGCCTTAAGCAACTTGAAGGACACCTTAAATAAAGTTTAGAAAGAAAATTACCCTAGAAAGAAGATGTTAAACTAGAAGAAGTGCATCCCTACTTATAATATAATTAAAAAAGAAAAAAACTAATTAAAAAATTTTATAGAGAAAACCAATATAGACAAACCGCTAGACGGCATATTAATGACCTTTTATTAAAAAATAAAGACTAATACATCCTAATATTTTAAGATAGTAAAAAAGATGACTATATTAACTATAAAAACTTAAATTAAGAATTAAGTACCTCTGAAAAAATAAGACTAATAGAAGTAATTAATTAAAAAAGTAAAAAATCTTAAAGAATATAATTTAAGAATTAGTTAGTATTAACAAAAAAAGAATTTAAAAAGAAAAAAGAATTTTAAAAATATATAAGTATCTCTAAATTATAAAAAGAAATTTATAATAATATTAATTGATTATAAAAATTATAATAAAAAATTATTATAAAATTCTTAGAACTAATACTAAAAGAAATAAAAATAAACTTAATAAATCTTAAAATTTATAAAAAATTCCTAGAAATTAAATATAATAATTCTATAATTAAATAATGTAGTTACATAATACTATAAATATTATATTAAGAAGACTCTATTTAGACCTAGAAATATTATATAATTAAATATAAATAATACTAATAATAAATATACTATAAATATAAGCTATATAAAAAATATAATATTATAATAATAAGCAAGTTTAAATATATCTTATTAATAAAAGAAGTAAAGATATATTACTTAAAACTTAGATATATAGTAGATTGCTTTTATATATACTACTCTTAGTATAGAGAATAATATTATAGAAATATATATTAGATACAGTACTATAAGCTAAAATATTCTATATATTTTATAAAAAAAAAAATAAATAATTAGATCTTAATAACACCTATAATATTAAAATTATTAGTTTACAACTATTCTAAGGAATAAAAAAATTATTAGTGTTTTACTAGTAAAATCTAGTATCTATTCTATAATAATTTTAATCTAGATTGATATACTGTAAACGAATATCTATTTTATAAAGAATATACTATATATAATAATTTAGATTAGAAAATCTTTAACAAAGTATAAAAGCAATATTTCAATATATATTAAAAAAAATATTATCTTATTATAAATACATAAGAAGAAAAAACTATTATTATTATTTATAGAATAATTAATAGATAAAAAATAAAGTTATTACTTGACTTAAAAGTATTATTAAATTTTATTAATAAAAGTTATATTAAAAAACATAACCTACTAATAATTTAGATAAACTAATAATAGATTATTTAAAACTTTGAAGAATAAATAACAATTAAAGAATTTTTATAATAAATATAAAATATTATAATTAAGATAAGAGAATTTAGAAAAAAAATTAAAATAGATTTGAATCTATTTAAACAAAGTAATTTTAATGTAATCTTCAAAATAACTTAATTATAGAATTATAACCCGATTATTAACTAGAAAAATGAAATAATAATAATTAATAATAAGATATTATGAATAAAAAAAATAAGAATATAAAAAGAAAAACCGCTAAAAGTAGAGTTAATTAAGAAAATTAATAAAATAGGTTAATAGTTTAAAATATAAAAGAAACTAAAAGAGGTATATAAAAAAGAACTAAAAGAAGTTATTAAAAAGTTATTAAAAAAATACTATAACTTTATCAAATTATTTATAAAAAAAAAATATTATTTATTAAAATATAAAAAGAAGTATAAAATAGAAATATTACTTAAAAAAAGAGCTTAGATTCTTTAGATAAAATAATAATAGATTTTATAAAATGAATTGCAGACTATTAAAGAATTTATAGAGAAATTTCTAGCAGCTAAATACATTAAAAAATCTAAGACAAAGATCTCTATATAAGTAATATTTATGTTAAAATACAATAGATCGCTATAAATGGTTATTAATTATCAAAAACTAAATAATATTATTAAAGATAATATAAATAAAATACTATATTAAGAATAGAAATAAGATCTTTTGTAAGAAGCAAAAATTATAATAATATTTAATATTAAATAAAGATATTATAATTTGTGAATGAAGGAAAATAATATTTAGAAAATAATATTTCTTATAGATTTAAGACTATATAAATAGTTAGTTATATCTATAGAACTTAAAAGACTATTAACAGAATTTATAAGATTTATAATATATATTCTACGAAAATATTTTAATATCTTTATTACTATTTATTTTAATAATATTATAATATATTTAAAGAATCTTAAAAAACATAATAACTATATATAACTAGTTATAATAGAACTTATAGAAATAGAATTAACTCTAAAAATTAAAAAGTATAAATTCAATATAATATAAGTTAATTATTTAAGAATAGTATATACAATAAATAGACTTAAAATATTAAAAAAAAAAATAAATCTAATTTTAAAATAATTAACTCTAATAAATATCTATAATATTTAATTATTTTTTAGAGTTATTAGTTATATCTAACAATACATTAAGAACTATACTAAAATAATAATACTACTAACTAAATTAATATAAAAAGATAAGCCTTTTAACTAGACAATAGTTAGGCAACAGGCTTTTAAACAAATTAAAAAACTTATTAAGAATGTATTAATTTTATAACTATATAACCTAGACAAATAAAGTATATTATAGATAGATGCATTAAGATACGCTCTAGAAGCTATCCTTAAATAAATAAATAATAAAAGAGAAATGCAGACAGTTATATTCTATTTAAAAAAATTTATATTAGTAGAAGTTAACTATGATATATATAATAAAGAATTACTTATAATAATTTAAATATTTTAATAATAATAATATTATCTCTAAGAAGCAAAATATAAAGTAATTATAAAAAATAATTATTATAATCTAAAATATTTTACTATAATAAAAGAATTATTAAGACAATAAATACAATAGATTAAAGAATTAGTTAAATTTAATTATCGAATTAAATATATTTTAGAAAAACAAAATACTACTATAAATATATTAAATAAAAAACCTGATTATATAATTAGAATTAAACCTTTAAAGATAAATATTCTTTAAAAAAAATCAGAAGTTATATAATATAATTATACTATAGTAATTGCAATTACAATCAAGGTTATTAATAATAACTTATTTTACTAGAAACTATAATAAGAGACTATATGAGACAAGTAGATATAAGAAAAAAAAGAATTTAACTAAACAGAAAGTAAAAATAGGTTAATAATATAGAATAAAAAGATTAGAGTACTATAAAATATAACTATAAAAGTCATCCAGTAGTGCTATAATCTACTAATAAATAGATATTAGAGAATTGAAAAAACAATTGAATTTATTAATAAAATATTCTTCTTCTTCTATATTTAAAAAAGGGTAGAAAACTATATCCGAAACTATAATAAATATAACTAAAATAAAGCATTATATTATAAACCTTTTAAAAAAATATAAATACTAAAAATACTAAAAGAACTATAGAAGAGTATTACTATTAATTTTATCTAAGAATTATTATAGTTTAAAAATCTAGTAATAAGAATTTATTATACTAATATTATAATAATAGTTAATTAATTTATAAAATATATTATACTCGAACTAATATTAAAAAATATAATAATAGAATAATATACAAAGCTTATATTACAAAAAGTTTTTATCTAAACTAAATTATTAAACGAAATAATTTTAAATCAAGATAAATTATTTATATCTAAATATTAATAGATAATTATAAAAGTATACAGAATTAATTATAAATTATTAACTATAAATTATTAGTAGACTAACAAATAATTTAAAAGAATAATTTAAATAGTTAAATAATATTTTTAATATTATCTAGATTAGGAACAAGATAATTAGATAGAATTACTATTAATAGCATAATATATAATGAATAATGCTAAAAACACTATCACAAAATAAGTTCTATATTTTGTAAATCTTAGATAATATCTAAGAATAATATAGTCTAAAATACTATAAAAAAGACTATTAGAAATTATAATAATATAAACCAAAAAACTACAAGTACTTTATTAAATAATTTTAAAAAATATTAAATAGGCAGAAAATCGAATAAAAATCTATTATAATAGAAAATACAAAGACGCGCTAATTCTTAAAAAAGAGAAGAAAGTTTACTTACTATAATAAACTATTAAATAAAAAAAATTTAATATTCTTATAAAGAGACTAAGTAATAAATTTAATATAATTAAATATAAATCTTTTAGAATTTAAAAAAAACTTATTAATAATAACTATAAACTCTAACTATCTATAAGAATAAAAATGTATTTAGTATTTTATATTTTATTATTAGAACTAACTAAAAATCTAAAAAATAGTAATAATAAAACAAGCAAAGACAAATATAAAGTTAAAAAAATCTTAAAAAGAAAATTAGTAAATAAAAGAATCTTTTATTTAGTTAGTTAGAAAGATTATAGACTTAAATATAATTTATAGGAATTAATTAAATATTTAAATTGCTCTAAAAAGATTTGAGCATTTTACTAATAAAGAACTCTAAGAAAGCATAATTAAGCTTAGTATTAGAAAATATAGAGAAATCTTAATTAATAATAATAATTAGTTTATTAGCTTTTTATTATTTAGCTTTTAATTTTTATTTCTTTATTTCAACATATTTGTACTTTTTCTTTTTTTTTAACTACTCTAACTTCTTTATATCTTTTATATTTATTTAAATAAATTAATCTATACGCTTTTGAAGTAATTTTCACTGTTTTTTAAAACAAAAAAGTTTTACTAGAGTCGCTTTTTTATTCTTTTTAATCTTTTTTTAAATAGTTAATAACTTCTTTTACATAAGATTGGATAATAATATATCTTTACACTTATAACAATTAAAATAAATATACTTGCTATAGCACTTTGAAATTTTAGATTTTATATATAGCTTCCCTTTTTCAGCATAACAAAAGTAAAGAATAAGAAGAATGATATTAGTTTGCTCGATCTATATAACACAATTATTTTTATTAATATTTGATTTCGAAGACATAGTTAGAATATTATTATAGAGAATATTAATAGGATGAAATTTAGTTTATCTATAACATAAGGAGCATATGACTATTTATATAACTGTTGGGATGCTAGCCTTAAAAAAGAGGATTATTAAAAAAATTAATAACTTATAGCTAATAAATGTAATAGTAGGACACTATTATATAAGCTATAGAAATATAATATATTAATAAGTATAGATTAGCTTAATTATTGTGATATATAGAATATCTACATATTTACTATTAATATATGATTATAGTCCTAGAACTAAGGACTTAAGAATAGTGTTTTAGGTCACTAGATATAAAATAGTAGCTATATAATTAGTAGTAACATAGAATATTTATCCTCTATCCTACGCAGATATAAGATAGCTATACTAAGATATAAAGTATAAAAATATATATAATTAATATAGCAAATATAGTAAAACTATATTTAGATAAATATAAAAAATATAGTAAAGTTATAATTATTATATTAAAGATTAACTATATAAAGATATTTTTTTATTATTATATATTTAGTCTATTATATTTTATTTTTATACTATAATAACATATTATTATTACTCTTTAACATACTTTATAGCCTATTATTATGATAGTACTCTACTTATACCTTTAGATTGCCTTACTATGTTTCCTATTTGACTTCGGTTAATAGAATATCCACCGTGATTCACATCTTGGTGACGAGTTGTTGAACCGTTTGACACTTATTAGTTAAGTTAGATTAAAGATAATATATATCTATATTCTTTTTATAATTAAATTATATTATTAAAGCAGAGCTTTTAATAAAGATACTAAATAGATTCTAATATCTAATTTAATATAATATTTATAGCTATAACTATATTAAATATAAAATTAGCTAGCACTTCTATACTATAAAATAAAAATATAGATAATAATATTAATAGCTGAATATGTTAGTACTAGTAATATAAATAATAATAAATAACAAAGCTAGGTTCGCTATTATTAAATAGATTAGATATATCAAAATATACTGCAACTAGATAGTATATAAATAATAATTAAAATAATAATATCAATAATAGTACTAGAAGAAATAAATAAATAATAAAATAGTAGTACTAATTAAAATTATTTTATATATAATAGAGATATAAATATAATCTTTTTATATTTTTAAATAAAGTATATTTCTTTATAAATCTAGATATATAATAAGCTGTATAATATATTACTATTAAATTATAAAAGAAAGATATATATCTTTAAAAATTAATAATAAATTATATATCTACAATATATATATCTCTTTAAATAAATAAAATAGTAATAATTTTTTTTCTCTATTTATTCTATATAGAGAAAAAAGATATTTATAATATATTACTATCTATATAGCTATATTTCTATTTTAATAAATTATTTAGTAGTAAGTAGCTTTACTATAATAATTAATAACTATAATAGTATCTAATAAATTTTAGTTAAATAATATATAGTAATAATATATACTAAGATAAGACTCTAAATATAGATATTATATATTTAAAAATATTAAATAGTGATTCTAATTTTAATTCTAATTTTATAGTTTAAGAAGGATACTAATGGTCAGAGAGTATAGTTATAGGGCTTAGACTATATAATAGAGTGTATAAACGAGTAGTTAGGGCAGATGTAAACAGGTTAAACCAAAACGGTGTATAGGAAAGCTAAGGCAGTCTGTTAGAAGGGTGGGCCCTGTCCGAGAGGAAGGGTTGAAGCGGTGCAGAGAGGCTGGTGGCGGTCCCTGTCCGAGAGGAAGCCGCCAATGTACGTACATTGAGCCCAAATCAGGGATAATACCTGTTGTGGCTAGCTAGATTCAGAGAAAATCGACTCTAGATTAGAATTTTAGATTAAATTGTGTGTTGCATGTTGTATTTAACTAATAAATAATCTAGATATATTTTGTAATTATCTATATTATTTTTTAATCTTTAAATATCTATTTTATGACCTCCTTACTAGTTATATTATTATAATTATCTAATTTTAAGGTTATTCTAGACTAGTATATTTATAGGTTAGTACTCTATAATAGAGATTATATAAAACTTTATTTTATTATAAATAGAAGAAAATAGAATTAGTAGATTATTTATGCTTTATAATTATTATAATATTTTTTAGTATTTATCTAAGTATAAAGTATTTTTTTATTATAAGTATTATAGTGCTATTTACTCTCTTTAGTATTATATATAAAGATAATATATAAGTACTATATATAACTTAAAGATAGTAATTATAACTTTTTCTAGATTAGAACTATTGTATTTTAGTTAGGTTCTTTTTTTTTAATTATATAGTGAGCTTTTTATAGTTTTAAAAAAACTGTTAGATATATTTTTTTATGTTAGTGATAATACCTAGAACTATTACTATATTAATATCTATCCCGCTGGTATTATATAGTACTATAATTAGACCTATCACTAGCAGATTACTCTAGAGAATTAGATATATTAGACTTAGGTAAAGGTATAAACCTTTTTTTAAAAAAAAGAATTCTATCAGTATTTTACTATATAGGTTTTAGAGCTATCTCTAGTCTGAATTAATTTTTTATAAAAAATATAAAATAATACTATCATAATCTAATAGTAGTAGAAAAAAGTATAAGATTAGTACTAATAGTCTTTAGAGATTATAGATAAAAAGATTATAAAGATAGACTATACTAAGTAGTTCTAATAGACTAAATAGCCTGAATATCTGATGGGCTATAATTTATAATAATTAATATATATAAGCCGAATGCCGGATTAAGATAAGATAGATTTGTAATAGGTAGTAGAGGTGGTCTGGTTAGTAATCAAATAGAATATGACAGGGCTATCTACCTTAATCTATAAGACATGCTAGTAATTGAAAAGCATATAGTAATATAAAATTACTATATGCTTTATAATATAACTATAAAATTTAAAAAGTTAAGATTGGTATACTCTATATATATAGTAATTTGTATGTTACTATTTATATATTATTGTTATTAAGTAAAAGACTGACTATTAGAATTAAGATATAGAAGATAATATAAGTAGAGATTATAAAGATAAAAACACTAAGTAAAGTAAAATAAAATATCTATAATAGAAAGTCTATAATCTTTATGTCTAGTATAAACCTTAGTGAGATCTTTTTTATATAGTCTGGCAGTCTCTGTAATACTATGATTATATAGATTAGATTATGATTATAATCTAGCTTTTTAAGGATTTTATCTTTTAGATTATAGGCGATTAACTGTTTAGTAATTTTATTATTTACTTTTTAGCTATACTAAGGATTGATATAGATTGCTAATAACTTTGTTATACTAAGGATTTTTTATATATATTAGTTAATGTTGTGTATTATATCTATATTTTTAAGATAAAAGTATTATTTCTTTTCAGCTAATAATCTGATTAAGGGACTCTAGAATAGGAAGACTTTTTAAAGAAATATTAATAGTTTTTTATAGATAGATTTTATAATATAATAAATATAATACTGAGTCTACTTATATATAGAAAAGCTATTGTACTAAATATAGATAATAAGAGTTTTATGTATTAGTCTTTAGATTAAATATTCTTTATTTTTTGCAGATAGTAATTAATGATTTTATAATAAAAGTAGATAATATATAGAGTAATAGAGAAAGTGGAACAATAGTTGTAGAAAGAAGTGATATAGACTGACGTAGTAGATTGGTTAATAATCTTATTAGATATAATTATTAATAACATGATTTTTATATAGTATAGAATCTCTTTTGTAAGTAAGTCTAGTAATAGTTTATTTAAGAGGTTAGAGTGTATAATTTATTAGATATAAGAGAGCCTGAGTAGATACTAAATACGATAAGATAGTTAGTAGAATGTTTGATTAGTATGTTGATATCTCTATTGAATTAATACTTTTCTAGAAATGTTGCTATTTAGTGTATATACTATCACTGGATAGCTTATATAGAAAATTGAAATTATGTTAGCCTGATTTTAGAATAGGTTTCTTCAGGATTATAATCTCTATATAATTAATAACTAGGTGGTATTGATTACTTAGTATTATAAGTCTTAGTTTTAGTTTAATACTTTAAAAGTAATCTTATATTTTCTATTATAATAGATTAATTAGTTTCTAGCAGTTTATCTTAGATATATATAGTTGTTCTAGGAATATCTTTTTATTAAGATTAAGAGTAGTGAATAGAGTAATTATATTTAAAATAGTCTCTATAGACTCTAAAAGACTAAATAGTTGACTAGAATTATTATTTAAAAGATTACTAATCATTTTAGTAAGTAATTAACTATACTAGATTACTAATATGCTATTATTAGTATTAGTTATATATTTATTAAAATAATCTTTACATCTAGATTTTAGGATAAGATTAGTAAGATTAATAAACTAAAAATAGAGATAGAAAATAGATTTAAAATTAGTATAGAATATATAGAAAAGATTAAAATATAGCAATATAAAGTTTTTAATAATATTATAAAGTATCTTAGTATATAATTAATAGAAATTTTTTATCTTTTAAGTAAGATATAATATTAATTTTTAAAATTAGTTAGTAATAAGAAAAAGAAATAAAGATATTTTATTAAATTTTATATAGAATAGAAGTGTTCCTATAAGAATAAAGTAAAGAAAATCTATTTTATCTAGTGACTTTATAGACTTAGATCTATTGTATTAGTACTATCTTTAATTAATATAAATAATAGGATAATATAATAGGTAATATAAAAGATACTAAGATAGATAATAATATTATTTTAATCTTAGGAATAGAAGGAGGTTATAGTAGTAATTCTAACTAGATAGATTTTTTTAATAGTAATCTTACTTACTAGTAGTAGTAAAAGTTTTCTTTTTATAAGTTCTGCCTATCTAAATGATACTAGAATAACTATTATTATAGTTCTCTTCTATATATTAGTAGATAATTTACTATAATAATTATTATAGATAGATATTAACTATCTTAAGTAAAAATATAATAAGATAAATATAGCTAGTATTATAGTTATAAATATTAATATTATAGGGGATTAATGATTTTTAGACTATATATTACTATTAGTCTAATAATAATATCTTTATTAGATAGTAATTAATAAATGTTATTTTATCTTTATTTATAATAATTATTAGTCTAAATTAGTTTATTTTAAGTAACTTTAGTCTCTTTATTATTTAATAGTTTTATTTATTATTATACTGCCGCTTATACTTAAAATTAATTTAAGTAAAAATCTTTTAATATCTTTTGTATAGTATATTTAGACGATTATAATTTATAAAAATATTTATTATACTGTTTACTAATGCTTATTAGAATAAGATGTGGTGATAATAATAGTCTTATTAATTTAATAGTAGATATAGCGATTTTAGAGCTAATAAGATGTTATATACTGCTAAATTTATATAGTATATAAAGTACTAGCTAATAATTTTAGCTATCTTTTTTATTATATTAGATATACTAAAAAGATAGTCTAGTTAGAATAATAACTTGATAAAGAGGGATTTATTATTATAATATTAGCTCTTAGTACTAGGGTAGATTATTTAGACATTATAATAGTAATTTACATAGGTCTACTATATAGAATGATCAATTTTATTTAAAAATCTAAATAGACTAGACAACAGGGACAGATAGTTAATTTTATTATAATTATAAATACTAAAAAGGTCTTTATTATTAATAACTAAATCTATAGCCTAGATCAAGATGTAATAGTAGCGTTTCTTAAAATATATAGGTGCTGCTATAAAATAATAAGTTAATATCTTGATAAAAGTGAGACATTATATACAAATAAAGATCTAATTAAATATAATTAATATAAAGATAGAATAGTTAACTAATAATAGTCCTAAATAAAGACTAGACATTAGTAATAGATGGTATAAAAAGTTCTATAAGAACTAACTGATAAATATCTAATTTATTAATTAAGTTAGATTAAAGATAATCCATATTTACATTCTTTTTATAACTATATTATTTTTTAGGGTTAGGGTTAGGGTTAGGGTTAGGGTTAGGGTTAGGGTTAGGGTTAGGGTTAGGGTTAGGGTTAGGGTTAGG